>NW_024121832.1:2555093-2589314 GCF_016745375.1 Pimephales promelas | reverse complement strand
GTACAATTATTGCATAGTGTGCCTTTAATTGGACTCTAGCTGGTTACTGTCAGATATGTCATTTGCCTCTGTTAAATTACAAAGAGTTATTTTAGTAAGTGCTGCTCACACAGCTCAAGCTACAGCAGCTAAATTCACAGTGTTGTATGTGATAATTGGTAATAACATGTGAGGTGAGATCCTTAAAGTGAAAAGTGAAAGTGTAGAGAATATTTACTGGCACAAAAATTGGGATTACATTATTTAAAAATGTATATTTTGTGTGCAAAATTTTCTCTTTCTCTTTAAAAACAGACAAAAAGTTTTTTAGTATCAAAATTTCCCTTTATTTTACTTGTTGTTTTAATGCTTTTGTACCTTTCATTTGATTTATTCTCATCACTTAATAAATAAAATAAAAAATAAATAAATAAATAAAATAAGCTGGTCTCGAGATGCTGCAAATTATGACAGTGGGGCAAATTTTAATAAATTGGGTTGGTATCTATTGATTATATTATAGGCACAAAAAAGCTGATACAATAGCAATAAATGTACCTACTTAATCTGTGCATCTCTACATACAACTAATAAGAGAGTAGGGACCAGGAAATGTTTTAGCAATATTTATAAAAACAACGCATTGATGCGTTGCACGCGCATACCTAAATCCCTTATAATTAAGTTTTAGATACTGACGTGCTTCAGAAGAACTATGAAACTTTACGAATTTCAGCTTATCCACACAGGCGCTTTAATCGGGTCAGTTAAGGGTGAAGTGTTATGAGAACTCATTAATGGCTGTTTCTTCATTAATTAACAAGTACACAATTGAAGAGCCTCCCCGGACTTATCAGGTCCCATTATGGATATCAGTGGCACGCACACATATAGTTGTGGTCAGAATTATTGGCACCCCTGGTAAATATTTAAAAGAAAATATGTTCAAAGAATGCTGTTTTAGCGATTCATCGCTCAAATAAAGGGAATATAATTTTAATAACTGGTCATGAATATGTCCAGTAATTGCATACATAGATTAAAATTACCTGTAAAGGGAATAAGTTACCAACGGTCTACGTATAATATGGACAACTAAATACGACGAATTATAGTCAGTTCTCCATATAGGCAGGCAAAATTAGATCAATTGTATATATCAATAATCAATCACGACGAATTATAATTAAATATTAATGTCAATTGTCTAGGATAGATCTATTGTCAGGATAATCTTTCATGGGGTCAATTTTTTTATTGAATGATCTGCTCTTTCCAGCAAAACTGATTGTCCGAACTTCATCAAACTTCATGAGAGTTATTATAGACGTTCAAGAGAAGTTATTCTCTGGCCATGAAAATTTACTTTCCTGTTCTATAAAAATACTATTAAGCTCGTAGCTTGACCGAACATTTAAGGGATCTCGTAATATGCGCAGCAGACAAAGTCAATCAAATTAATATAATGTATTTAATAAAGGAAAACTATGCAGGTGAACTAAAGTTACACGGAATAAATGTACATACAACAGACTGAAGCAACAAAACAATGAAAGAAAATGATAGATAAAAGAGGTAGAAAGTGGTCAACAGTATGGCAAAATCACAGAGACAGGAACCTTGAGATAGAGACACCAAGATATCAAATCACCCTGAATGGGATAAACAAATCTTAAATGCTTTGAAAGCTTGATAAAATGAACACTTGAATATATGGTTCTCTTATGTTGCTGAGTAAGGAAGTCATGTGGTTGTCGTTCCTTCTGAGCATCACACGTTCTCCGGGGTTCTTCCGGTGTGTGGAGGAGTGGCAGATTTAAAGGTCCCACTGAAGTGAAGTTATTCAAAGAAAAATAATTCAGGCTAAGTTCATTTCACCCACCCATCTGTGGAAATAAACGAAGTAGAATATAAAACGGGAAACAAAGAAAACTAAATTAACAGACTGAAGAGAAGATCTCGAAGAGAGACTCCCTTTCATTCCCTTTTATTCCTTTCTATTCTATTTTTGACAACATGCATGCTAAATCTTGCTAATTTTGAGACCTGAACTTTGTAAGTGGAATTTGGAGGGGTTTTTTTTGTTTAATTAAGGGGACAGACAGTAGCAGGTATACAGTATTAGGCTGCTGTCACTTTAAGACCTAACTCACAGATTTAATATACTGATAAATGTTTATGCAATTACTTGGCAAGATGGGTATTTTCGACACACATACTGAGAGGTAGGTTAGTGTGTTCAGAAGTATTAAGCACATCCCGTTCTTTATTTTTTCCATTCAGCCATGCTTCATCACTCTAATGTGTCAACAACTTTAAGCAATCCACCTAACGGTGCGTACATATATTTACATGCTACAATATAACAATATAACAAAATGTCCATTGATTGACACTTGTCGCATTGATATACAACATAAACAAAGTCTTTACTGTAATATTTATATAAATATTTAGTATTTAAAGACTACAAATGTTAAAAATAAGACATCCATTAATAACTTCACCCATCAGGTCCTGATGTCTCTGAGCTGCATTTAAAAAAAATAAAACAAATATTCAACAAAACACATGTTGGTTAGTTAACTTCAACTTTAAAGGTGCTCTAAGCGATGTCGGCTGATGTGACTTCTTGTTGACGTTTAAAGTATTTTCAAACAAAATGGAGGCTAGATAGACCCTCCCTCCTCCTCATCTGCACACTAACCCCCAAACCCCACCCCCAGGGCTTTCTTGTCAGTTATTGGCTGGAACAGTTTGTTATGTTTCGTGGAGCGGGTTGCCGCAGTTTGTTTTTGTTGCCATTTATGGAGCCTGGGTTGTCTGCATAGACCGTTTTTTTTTTTTTTTTTTTTTTTTTTTTTTTTTTTTTACAGTGTGTTTAGGGGACAGGCAGCTAGCAGATAGTGAGGAGATGTTTGCTGTATATGACAAAAAAAAAATTTGGCCTAAAAAACGTGTGACATCGCTTAGAGCACCTTTAATAAATCATATGAAAATATGTCAACTGTATTTACACAAAATTCAAACTTACTTGTAAAATTACTTACCAATTTCGTTATTTTAGACCGTTTCAGCCAGTCTTGAGGCAGCAAAACAACAATGGCTGTCAAAAATAAATACAAAATATGAAACCAAACCTTGATGACGTCAGTGTCACAAGACTTGCAAGAATTGTCATTTGATATTAAGCAAATAGTTTAAATGACACCAACAAAACTTTGTTTTACTTCCAATCAACTAATTTACGTTCTTACTAATTTAAGGGATTTTATGTAATTTTTTCTCTTTTTTACTTTCTCTGTCTGTTTAAACTATCACCAAATATGGTTATGTGGTCTTTCAGTTTGTCTGTGAAAGTAACTGTGTGTCAGCATGTGTTTGCACTCTGCCTTCCATGACCAATGGGAATTTACAACTTGTCATTCAAAGGAAATAGCGAGGATGGGGTGAGAATAACACCTGATTACCCCTTCACGCACAAATTTTTTCCTCTTTTCCCCTCACAAATTTGAGGCATAAATTACACACATAAATGCACACATTCCACAATCCCTTGGAAAGCTTGTCTTGGCATACATTTCAATATGCTCACTTTGTGAATTGCCCACATGATGAAATATTTTGAAATGTGTTTTCTCCCCAATCCTCAGAAATGTCTGCGGGGGTTAAATGTGCTTCCTTATATGTGTACTGTATTTTCCAGGCTAGTATATTTTCTGTTGGTGTGTGTGCACGTAATACTCTCATCAAAATGCTGCACTAACATCAAAATGAAATAACATACATCAAACACCCCCCCCCCCCCCTCACTCTCTCTCTCTTTCTCTTTCCTTCTCTCCCACATCTTAGTATTTCATATGACCTTGCCAAAACAAGTTGCCTCTGGTAAAGAGACTGTGTAAATTACAGGAAATTCTTCCAATTTTGAAAATAAACTGAACCAATTTTAGTGTCAGCACAAGCTCAAATGTTAATCCATTTAAAAAAATGTCATGTTATTTGGTTGTGATAGAAAATGAATATTTAACAGAGTTGAAAAGGCATTTGCTTGCCTTTATATTTTGAGACGTTCTCATACCCCATTGGTTTCCGTGGCAATAACTTCATACATTATGGAAAAGTTCTTACATTGCCTGTGGTTATTAGATGAAATGGGTTCCCTCCTCTCAATAAACTGAAACAGGGTGGTTGACGCATAACTTGAACTTTAATGTGTTAAACTGATATATTTTTTAATATTAGACACTTATTAGTATCAGAAGCTGAAGGCATTACCAATATGCCAAAATATTTAATAAACAAATATGAAAAACTGTGAGGGATGTGTAGAACTTTGATACATGTTCCAATTCTGAAGATTCTGAGTGTGCGTATATGTAGGTACTAAGTTTACTTAAAGGGATAGTTTACCTAAAATTAGGCTTGGGAATCGGTTCCATTTTGGAACCGGTTCCAAACGTTCCGATCCATCGGAATCGTACACTCCCACGCGTTAACGATTCCACTAACGATTACGAATGTTACGTTCCATCCAGTCGCGGCATGTCATCGTTCACAGAGTATGCGACTGGATCCATTCCCGTGTTGTGGCATGACGGTACAGTATGCGACTGGATTTTTAAATCCCCCCCAAAGCGCGATGGCTACGAGACGTAAACGAATATAAATATTGTTTATGAATCAAACGGCGCCAAAACATATCGCAGGCGTTGAGTCGTCTCTTCACAGGCGTTGAGTCGTCTCATCACAGGCGTTGGGGCATCCGAAATCCCCGTGAGAGGCTGGACACAAAACTGGACCTGACGAACGCCATTTTTCTCGGGACAAGCGTCCCGAGATAACAGCAGAAAGGCAGATGGGAAATAATTAGCATAGCTGATGTTCATAATGATTTCCGTTATAACTCACAAACTCTCCGTAACCTGAACTCTCCGCAACCCAACCATAGAGTGTGGCTTCATTTAAAAAAAAAAAACAATTAGCAACCTTCAGAGTGTAATCTTTGCAAAGCGGTTCTCGCTTGTAAGGGAGGGAGCACAGCAAATATGCTCAAAGATTTAAATAACATCCATGGCATTAAATACCAGGAGCGCACTATATTTGACAGCCTGCGCTCGACAAACAATGGTAGGTAGTTTTATAAGTAGGGTTGCCAACCGTTCCGTATAATCCAGAATCGTTCCGTATTTGACACATAAAAGTCTTGTTGCGTATTGGACTGATATGGACTTTGTTACATGTTTTTGAGAATCAATTCAAGAGCAAATCCATGACAGACACATAGCTTCTAATATATGTTAGACAGTCTATGAATGAACGAAGACCTGCTATAATGGAAAATTTGGGGACTTGGCGGGTTCTGACGTGTAATGGCGTAGAGTTGTCTCATTGGTCGCACGTCAGAAGTGCCCACGCCATTGGTTGTGCAGTTGCTGCAGCACAGCCTATGAGCGAGCCAGACGGCATAGATCTATGCAGCATATATATTTTTTACAGTCTATAAAAAATATTTTTTTTTTTGTACTTAAAAGAACATTCTAGAAGTCTAATTGTATTGAATAAGTTCGCACAAGGCTACAGAAAACTTTATTTTTCTTCAAATGCAGTCTAAGCCGATGAGTTTTGAATGTTATACATTTTATTTGTTGAAATTAAAAATAAAACATATTATTAACTAAACAAATCCATGGTTCATTGTTGGCAAAATGATCATGATAGTCTTTATATATCTAGCCTATGTGGTACAGTCATTGATTAGGCATACTTTGCTATTCTATATATAGACCTAATAAGTTGCTTTATAATATGCCATAATGTATGAATTTCAGAGGTCATTTTCTCCACTTTCAACTTCTGTATTGATATTGCACACTTGGTTTTCATTTTATAAAACCATTTTAAATTAGACATTTAAAGCCAACAACTCTCAAAGCCACCCTGTAAGTGTTCAACAAATGGTACAGGAATCGATATGGGAATCACATCGATAAGCAGACTCGACAATGGCATCGTATCGATAATTTCTTAACGATGCCCATTTTAAAATTCTGTCCTCATTCACTTACTCTCATGTTATTTCAAACTTCAAACTATTTGATGTGCAATGGCTTGATGAATGCATGTTTGTTTACCAACATTTGTGAATAAATGCCTAAATGAAATTTGTTCATCATACAAAATAATTGTCTCTTCAGAAGACTTGGGTTAAACGGCTTGATTCATATGGATCTATAATATGCAATGATTGTACTATAATTAGAAAAATGTTAATATTTTAGGTGAAATAAAGCAGTGTTGCTTTGCAGTGTACAGTGTGCTACACATTTATGCTGTCACTCAAACTATTATGTAAGTGCTCTTTTCTCTTTTCCCCTTAATTTTGTTTTCCATTCTTCTAATTCCATCACAGACTGGACTCAACCCTGCATCATCTGAAGGTGCAGGACCGCTCAGTGTGTCTGGAGCACATGTGCTGACCTCTGCCCCATGACATTTTTTGAAGACATTTTCAATGGTTACTTACTTTTTCCTTTCTTTCCATCAGACGTTGCTGGAGACAACCACCAATCTGTTGAACTCTGATCTTCACTGGTCTCTGTCACATCTGCGTAAGGCAGTCAGTAGAGGGCTCCACCCAAGACAGGACCACTGCAACATCTGCTTACAGCAGTACAAAAGACGTCAAGAGAGCGAGGAAGAGATCATCATCTTCAGGTACACACATACATATCATCTGCTCTCTGTGGGAAGTCAGTATTATGCCTTTTGATATAACAAAACAAAACATTTTACACATTATTTTTGATTTTGAATAATTGTTTTTATAAAACAAATGTTAATTCAGTCATTTTGATTACATTTTATACGATGTAATTATTAATTACAATAAATTAGAACATGTCTAGTTTACACGGCTCATTTGCATCTCTGTACAGAATTCGAAAGGATACCATCGTTTGAAAGAAATGGAAGATTTAAAGCATGGTTTTATTTTAATGGCGTCCCCGATTGCATCAGAGGATTGTGTTTGTTTGGAGCAATTGACTGCAGATTGATTCAAAATCTATAGTAAAGAAACTGTAGTAAAGATATTTGGCGTGATATGCACTCATGCCTTTTTTATGTCACATATTTCTAGCCTAAGCAAGCTGTTTTAACACAACACAAACAGACCTGGAGTACTATCATCCTGAACTCGTGTTTCATGTGTAGCTGTGGGCATCTGTACCACTGCCTGTGTCTTCAGCGTAAAGAGGCTGGTGTTTTGAGTGAAAGGCAGTACTCATGGAGCTGCTACAAATGCACATCCAACCAGGGCTCGAGGCCAGCCGACAGACCCAGCGCAGAGAGCTCCCGATCACGCTCTGCTTCTCTGGCACAGGTCAGTCACAGTCAGTCTTCAACCAAATACAGAATGAAACTTCTCTCGTATCTTACTCACCCTCAAGTCCTTCCAATGCCATATTTTCTATGGAAAACGACAAAATAATTCTTAAAGAATTGCCATACTGTACAGCCATATAACCCACATCAGTCAAGCAAAAAAGCTAGTCCCAAAATGGACAAAAGAAATTAACCGTTAAGTTGGAAGAAACCATTAATTTTGCCCTATATTCCAAGTCTGAATCCGCACAATCTTAAGCTGTAAGATAGTTTTCTGTGCATAAGAGACAGTAATGCAAGTTATTTAATGAAAAAAAAATCTTCTGTTGTGCTTGAAACATATTGGTAAATAATTGTTGTAGGTGAACTATTTTTTTAACACTTTGTTTGATCTCTTTGTTCACGTCTCTTTTTATGCATCTCTCAATCTATCATGAGCCCATAGCCTTTCAAACAAGTTTCTATTCACCGTTGTATCTTTCTGTCATACACTCTTTGGCACTACAGTGAGTTCACATCCAAGATGATATGGTTTTCAAGTACTTTTATATGCGTACTGGGTGTATGTATTATCCACGCTAATTGGAGCTCTCTTATGTGGCTGCGGTGTATGTAAATGGCATCCAAATGGGTTTCTCAGCATGCGCCTGTATTAGTCGTAACCACAGGAGGCTGACGGCTGCAGGCACAAAAGAGAGCTATGTTAGTATCCCTAATCACAGAGGTGTTGCCACGGTGATTCTTTTGGAAGACAAAAAAAATATGCCTAACCAGTGTGATTAGAGTATTAGCACAACTACAAAAACAAGGCTTCCTTTACCCTGGACACATGTTGATTGATTCTGCACTGCACCTCAACAAAAAACTGTTGTACTTCTGTAACTTAAATGTAAGCTTAAAGGTTAATGTAAGCTATAAGTGCAGGATTACACGATAACATAATAGTAATTTATTCAATAATGAATTAAAAATGCAATTGAGATATACAATGACTGAATATTTCATTGATTATATATTTTTTATTTATTTCTGTGTTTAAACCATTATTATGATCATAAGTTATTTATTACATTATTATGAATACATTGTTATAAAAAAATCAGGATGATATTGACTTAATATCACAATTAGGAAATTAAAAGAATAAAATTCTTAAGAAGACTTTGAGTAGTTTATTAAGGTATAATCTTCTGTTTTATTTCTTTGTCCCCAGCAGTGGCGGTTCTACTTTGAATTACACCCAGGGCGAGACCACCTTCGAGCTTTTGTAGCCCTATGTCACTCTTAAAATGTCAGAGAAAAGGACATAATTAAAGATTATTTAGAAAATAGAAAATTGTACTTTGCATATTATAGGCTACTGTAAAAACACTCAATTAAAGTTGCTTTTAGTTGATCATTATGAAAATTATTTTCATTTCATGAATATAGTGACCAAAATGATCACATACACAGAATCTTGCTCAAAAAGCCTAATACACAATGAAATCAATTCACCAAGTTAATAACATTAAAGATTTGTTTTAAAGGAGTGTATGTTATGTTACCTACTAAACTTTAAAAAAAGGTTTTATTAAGGAAAAAAGGTTTTATACGAAGATAAATCTCATATTTCAGCATTTAAATCATCTGTATAAAAAGAATGAGTTAATAAAGATACATTCCTGACATAATGCACAGTAGCTTATCTTTTATTATTAATAGTAAAATTCGGTCCGATTTCCCCATGGCTGTCGTCGCTATACAATCATGCACTGCACTCTCCATAACGACAAAGAAGTTTTAGTAGCTAATGTATTTCACCACAGAAAAACGATTGCTGTAGCTCTGCTAAAAGATTTATTTATGGAGAAGAGAAAAAACACCCAAGTGTTTGGGTGAACGAGCTTCCCGTGAGCGCATAATGAGTGCGCCTCCGTGCGCCTATTTGAAATAACGACCTCGAGCGTGCAAAAGACATGATACGTGAACTGGAGACCCCCTTGACGTCGCTTCTGTTCTGTGAGCTGCTCCTTCTCAGCAAGCAGGGGCGCCATTGCCAATAATTGAATCAAAATGATAAAAAATAGAAAACCTTTGCGGCACAGAGGATTTTTCTTAACTGCTCGTGCTTCCCCCCTTGTCACATGAAGAAATGCTGCCCCGGGCGACTGCCTGGTTCGCCCGTGCCTAAAACCGCTACTGGACCCCAGCTGCAACAAAAGCATATAGAACCCATTATAATCAGTGATGCTGTCTACACTGATGCGGTGCAGTGCCACATATTTCTGACAGCAAACCGATGCCTGTTCTATTTCTGACGGACTTCAAGTGCTCATGCTACATCTGACCTTTGCTTCTAACACAAAGAACAAATTGATTTGCAACGATCGCTTTGACAGCCTCAAGCTGTTGCTGTGCGACACAACAATTAATGTAGTGTAGAACCGATGTTAGAATAATATGAAGAGTTCAGATGCAAAAGCCTCTTAAGTGCCATTTGAAATTTTCTTCTAGAATGATCATTTTTATCAAGCTTGTATATATAAGTTCAGTAATTTCACTTGAATGACAATTAATAGGTAATCTTCATTGCCATTTAAGTGAAATTACAGAAATGTAATATACAGGCTTGATAAACAAATATCTTTCTAGAAGAAAATTTCAAATGGCATTTAGAGGCTTTTGCATCTGAACTCTTCATATATAGTTTAAACAAAAGCTGCTTCACTGCTGGTTAATATTTGAAAAATGTTTGTATGAAAAATCAGTCATATGGTGTGCGACCAACATTGCAGACACATGAGGGCAAAAAAAAAGAAAAACAGCAAATGATATCATAGAGACCCCTTAAGGCCCTATTATTTCACATTCGTATGACAAGATGAAGGTAGTTGGGAAATTATTACAACAAAGCTGTATTTTAACCTATCTGTCTATATTTCTACACTACTTTTGTAATATTTTGTCAATCACATTTCATCTGTTTCATTACATTTCACCTCGTGTGTTTCAGACCAAAGTGACATCTGCTCATCGTGGGAATGTGGCAGAGGCTCATGGGAGAAAGGTTAGTGAGTGGAATCACTTTCTATAACTAGAATAGATTTGATTAATAATGAGTAAATCTTATGTGAGGTGAAAGAAACGTGCTGCTTTAAACGTTTTGTGTATTGTCAACTCATTTAGCCACAAACTTAATTTCAGTTTATTTGCATTTAGATTTGAAACTTTAAACAAATTTAGATTATTTTTTTAACTCTTTCCCTGCCCGTGTTTTTTTAAGTTGCCTACCAGCTCCAGCATTTTTTATCATTTTCGTAAAAAAGTTCATGGCCCCCAGAATATTTTGTTATATGAATATCTAAACATACAACATATCAAAAGAAACAACAGAGCCTCTTGTTTTAAACAAAAATAAAAAACTTTTTAAATACATGCATTCTTTTTTTATCCACACATGATTGTGAGAAAGTTTCATAAAATGCATGTATAAAATAAAACAAAAAGCTGAGAAAATAGCATTTGTGTTTGCTCTACTTTAGCTAGAAGTAGAATCATAGCTCTCTTCCACTCTGCCTTTTGTGTTCATTCATCCATGAAACGTAAATGGCTTTTTCCCTGCTGGTTCAAAGCAAATTAGCTTGCTTATGATTGCATTAAACTCATTCCCTTCTTCTCATGCTTTTGTTTACTGGTGGGAATGGAGAAATGAAAATCCTGCCTAGCTATCTGTCTATCTTTTTCTTGATGTCTGTCTCTTTCATCCTCATTTCCATCTCTCTCTCTCTCTCTCTCTCTCTCTCTCTCTCTCTCTCTCTCTCTCTCTCTCTCTCTCTCTCTCTCTCTCTCTCTCTCTCTTTCAACACACTTTATTAAAACATCTTAAAACTGAACACTTCATTATATTTCACACATTATATTGCAAAAAAAAAACAAAAAAAAAACAATATTAATAATGAAAAAATATATATAATAATAATAATAATCACTCAACATAACCATCATACATTACCAATTAAACATTATTCCTCCTTCCTCAGAAAATGACAGTAAAGCTCCATTTATACCCCATTTAAACTCAAACTCAAGCAAGAAAGTCAAAGTCTCTCTCTCTCTCTCTCTCTCTCTCTCTCTCTCTCTCTCTCTCTCTCTCTCTCTCTCTCTCTCTCTCTCTCTCTCTCTCTCTCTCTCTCTCTCTCTCTCTCTCTCTCTCAATTCAATTCAGAAAGCTTTATTGGCATGACAAAAAATACATTTTGTATTGCCGAAGCGTCAAAACAACATAGAAAATGATTTGGAACATTTAGTACACAAAATATTAAAACTGATATCAAAAAACAATAATAATAAAATGAACAGATTAATAAATAAAATAAAATGGATTTAGAAGTCATCTATATATATATATATATATATATATGTGTATATATATATATATATATATATAAAGAAAAAAAAAGAACAATATTGAACATTATATACATGTGTGTAGGTCTTAGGCTGTGAGTGTGTGTTTAGTGTATGTTTGCTGGTTTCTGGTCGTCCCTCAGGATGTGGCAGGATGCTACAAATTTTGCAGCTATATTTGAGCATTTGGCTTCTTCGCCAAGAATGAAACAGAGTTTTTGGGTCGGATTACAGGTGTTAAATTGGGGAAATATGTTATTAATTTTGGGGTAATAGTGGTCTCTAATATGTTCATATTTTGGGCATTCTGTGAGGAAGTGCAGCTCGGTCTCCGTCACTCCCAGGGTGCAGTGCGGGCAGAGTCTGTCCTCACGGGAGAGCCAGGTCTGTCTGCGCCGGCCCGTCTCGATGGCCAGGCTGTGCTCGCTGAGTCTGTACATCGTCAGGGTTTTCCTGAGTCTCACATCACTCACTGTGCTCAGGTAGTTCGCAACGGTGTACTCTGGATTTAGTGCCGAATAACATTCCAGTTTGTGTTGGTTTTTAATGGTGTTTGTCCAATGGGTGATGTACTTGTCTTGTTTTGTGTTGATAATTTGTGCGAGCCGAATGTGTGTGAGTGTGTGTCTGTGTGTGCTGAGGCGAGCTGATCTCTGCAGGAGAGAGCCCAGTCAGTCTCAGCACCAGCTGGCACAGGGGACTCCTCGCTACGCTAGCTCTTGGTGTTTTAGGGCTTGGTAATGGTATGTGTTGGGGTCGCTTGTTTTTTAGGTGTTTCCAGAATTTGATGGCTCTTTTTTGGATGTTTAGAAGGAGAGGGTATTGGCCTAATTCTGCCCTGCATCCGTTGTTTGGTGTCTTTCTTTGGACTTTGAGTATTCGTTTACAAAAATCGAAATGTAGAGTTTCAATTGGATGTTTTTCCCAGTTTAAGAAATCAAATTTGATAGGACCCCACACTTCACTGCCATATAAAACAATTGGTTCAATTATGGATTTGAAAAGTTTGAGCCAAATTTGGATTGGGATGTCAATTTTGATTGATCTTTTTATGGCATAGAAAGCCCTTTGAGCTTTCTCTTTGAGTTCATTCACAGCCAAAGTAAAGTTGCCAGTTGGAGTTATTTTCAGGCCGAGGTAAGTGTATGTTTTTGTGCTCTCAATGGTTCTGTGTGATGGTGTGAATGTGTGTGTTGGTCCCTGAGATCTGGAGCGTTTCTGGAACATCATGACTCTAGTTTTCTGGAGGTCTCTCTCTCTCTCTCTCTCTCTCTCTCTCTCTCTCTCTCTCTCTCTCTCTCTCTCTCTCTCTCTCTCTTCATTGCTTTTCTGTCAAGGGACTTGGCGTTTTATGCAATGTGACAGTGAGCCATAAAGACAGGACAGGAAGTGACATGAACCTTTTGACATATTCCTCTTCTCCAGCATCCCTTCGTCATCTCCATCCTCCAATAAACCCTCAGTCATTAGCATCACTAAGCACTCTGTTATCTGTAACAGGCTAAATTCAGCACTTTTCCTCACTTCTAAGGTTTCAGGAAGCTGCTAGCTGCTAAGAGACTTTTGCTTTAATTAACACGTAACGCTTCAGAACTCCTGCATGCTAATGATAACAAGGCGGACAGGAAGACACTTTTTTTTTTGTATTTCTTTCTCCTTTTCATCTTTGAATGCAGCCCTACTGCATCAGAAACTGCTTTTTGAATGCATAGATAAAAATTTAAATGCAAGAATTTACTCTCCTACCCATATGAAAATTTCAAACATAAATATATAAAAAGTTAATTAAATGAATTACATGATATGCAGAAGAATTAATTTGCGGTAGTTTAATCAATTAATTTGCCGCTTTTCAAAAATGTAGGTAGAGACATTTTTTTTTCCAATGACCCTATGTACCTAAACTAATCATTAAAATTGATTTATATTTAGTATAGCATTATTATTTTTTTGTTATTTAAAGGGCACATTAGTAATATGAATCCAGTTTATTTTAAAATGTGTGAACTGAACTTTGAACTAGTTAATGTAGAAAGTGAACTTTTTTTACACTGGTAATAGGTGTGTTTTGGGCGTAATGTGCAATAAACCAATCAGAGTCTCATCTCCCATTCCCTTTACAAAAACCAGTTGCACTCCCACCATAGCGGATTCACTATTTACATGGTCGAATTTGCAAGTGGAAAGACCGCTTCTCCAGAGAGGAAATGGATCTGTTAGTGTGCGAGGTTAAAGCGTGCAAGCAGACCATCTATGGGACAAGCCGGATTTATATACACACTGTGTACATAAATCCGGCTTGTACACAGTAATAATCGTTTACATTGTAATCCTTTTATTTCAAATATTTGGCATGTTTGTGTGCTGCTGCACTTCCCTGTGTGTGGTATAAGCAGAGTTGTATGTGCGTTGTGCACCTGCCTATAGGCACATACTGTATTACTAATGTGCTCTTTAAATAACAAAAAAATGTTGCGCCATTGACTTTAGAGTCTATTTCAGTTGCCTCAAAATAGCAACGTGCAAACAATGCGCCCGAACACACTTCGTTTTCAGACTAGCAAGCCCATGGCCACACAAATGGGTGCAAATGCATTTGCTATTTAAACAACATGGCGCAGGACGTGAAAATGATAATTGCGTCTGGCTGAAACTAGGAAAAAAAAACACTTGCTGCATTGTGCTGGGTGTATGATAGGGCCCCTTGTCTTGTTGGCTGCAAAGGTTCCTCCTGATGTCTCAAGTTGCAGAAAAATGGCTTTTTACTGTGGTTTCTTTAAGCAAAAAAAAAGCCATTGGCCTGTCAAAAACTGTGTAATCGGTTTATTTAAATAAGTAATGCATAAATAACGGATTTAATGAACGCTCCACCAAATTATCTTGCCTTTCCACAACACTGTCGCACAAAATCGATGTCCTCCAGCTCAGCACCCCACGTACAGAGACAGCTGAAACAGTGTGACAATGTTCATCTCCTTCTTTCTGCTGAAGGGTGGGCACAATAATTGCATTTATTCTTCTGCAGTGACAGTAGCATTTGTCCTTTGTGCCACTCAAAACAGACTCTGATTATATATAGAGGCTGAGTGAGGTAAAGTGAGGATACACTTGATTTTTTTTTTTTTTTTTACATTCTGTTGAAAACACTCTCTGTTCTGGGTGGAGTTTGGCATATCTTTAGGGTGTGTGCTTGCCTTCATGCCTTTGGGACTAGAAAAGTCATTGAAGGATGACAGAGACTGAGAGATTTTGAATCACTTGAGGCTGATTTGAGTCAAACCAAGTGATGAAATGAATCTGATTGGTGTGAAGGACACTGCAATGTGTCTTTAAAGAAGTAAATGTGTCACTGTGTACGATGTGCCTGTCTTTCATTTTAGCATCTTAATCACAGTATTCTAATCTACTTTAAATATGGACTAATTATGATTAAAATTTGATTACTATAGGTTAAATAATGTATATTTCCCATGTACATGCTTACAGTATTTGACTGCATAATTTATTGGCAAGCAAACTCAGCGCCAAAGTATTTCAGTATTTCTACTTGTTTTCTTCCTGCTGGATATTGCTGTCGTTTGATTTATTTTTTATTTTTTATTTTTTTTAAATGTTACATCCATCAGGCTTTAATCACTTGTCTTGCGCACATCTTAGGCTTGTGTATGAAAAAATGTCACATTTGATGCGATTAGCACTCCCCCTCTGATTCTTAAAGGTTTTATGTAGAAGTTGTGCAGTTTTCTATTTATCACGTCCATATTTGACAGCAGGGTTTGCCCCTTCATCTTTCATATTGACATTTGGATGTTTTTATATATGTTGCTAATGTATTTTAACCAAAATGCTATCCTTAATTGCTTTTAGGATTATCTGTGACCATTCTAAAGTTGTTCAGCTGGAAGTTGTGACTAGTGTCAGGGCTGTTATGGTTCTGTGAGTGTGTTGATATGTTGTGTTGGTCTATTTTTCTCTGCAGATGTTGACTGAAGCCACTCTGGATGCCCAGCAGACACTGGCCTGGGATCAGTTCCGCACTATCTACAGAGGACCATCTAGGGTATGGGTCACCTCAAATGCATCTTTTCTTTCCATTCTTGCTCGATATTTACAGCTGTGCTCAAATGTTTACATACCACTTGCAGAATTTGTCTGTTTTTATATAGCATTTTAGTACTGTCATAAAATGTTCATTTATTTGTTTAAAAATACAGTGAAACTGTAATATTGTGAAAATGTTCTTCCTATTTAAAATAACTTTTCTATTTTTAGATATTTTAAAATACACTTTATTCTTTTGATGGCAATTTTCAGCATCATCACTCTAGACTTCAGTTTCACATTATCCTTTAGAGATCATTATAATATGCTGATTTGGTGCTCAAGATAAATTTATTTTTTATTATTATCAATATTTAATGAGATAGATATTAAAATATTGAATATTTTTTATGATTCTTTGATGAATAGGATGTTTAAAAAATTAGGAATTAGAAATCTTATGTAACATGATAAAAGTCTTTACTCTCACTTTGGATCGATTTTAAGGGATCCTATGCAGTTTTTTAGCTTAACTGAATAGCTTTAGAGTTATTGAAATGGTTATATGATTTCTTTCGGGTTGAATGGTGGCCGTCAGAAAAATCTCACTTGCAACTTTGGTCCGGCGGGCCGCCGGCCTCAGCATCAGGAAGTATCACGCCAATATCAGCTCTCACTATGTAGCATATTCCTTTATGGCACTGCACACATACACACCCCCATCCAGGAACAAGGTAGGGAGGGATGGAGTTTGTCACATTATCGTCATGGCTGAGCCGGGATAATATATAAGAAGCAGAAAGCTAGGAACGCATTGTTGGAGGAACAGAGAAAGAGGAAACGGCAGCAAGGAGTCAGACACAAGCACAGGCGTAGAGTCTAGTAGTTAACTCTAGTAGAGTATTCATTTCGTTCGTTTGTTAAATAAGAGGCAATCTGTAATGTGTTGTTTTTGAAATCAAATGACCAAACTGCTCGTTGCCGCTGTGATCAGTGGTGCAGATACAGTGTTCTGTTGTGACACGCACAGTCTTCACATGGACGCGCGCTTCAAACCGCTGCGGAGACTTTATATTTGTTCCAGTGAAATAACAAATCACAAAAACGTGTTCCTGCTTGATATACAACCACTAATAAACAATCGGTTTTGATTAGGAAAATAAACTATACTACTAGTGCGGATTATAACCCAGAACCTCTGATACGCTTGGCAAAAGTTCTGCCACAAAATGACAAATTAAACACATACTATGCAACACGTCACATCATGTCACACTCTGTGTGAGTGGTATTTACGACAGTAATGTTAAATACAAGTACTCCACAGCGACTCCAGGGGTAGCTGTTTGACAAAAATGGAATTGCTGCATAGTGTCCCTTTATTGCATCCTTGAAAAAAAAAAAATAATAATAATAATTAAATTCTTTCTAAAAGACATCTTACTGTCCCCAAACTTTTGAATGGTAGTAAATCCCATGAGGCAATACAACAACTTTACACACAATGTCCTATTGAATACCAAGAAAACAAGACTTTTATTTTCATTATTTAGTTTAGATTTATTTTATTTGTTTTGTATAATTTAGTCAAGTACAGCATAAAAAAGATGCAGTTTTTGTGCTGATGTTGAACAGTGCTGAATAGAATATATTCTTTGAAGGATATGGCATAAAAAAAAAGTTTGGTTCCGGTTTGTCAGTTGAGGTCATGGGTCGGTAGAAGAATTTTTTTTTCTTTCTGTGGCAGTAAGAAACATTGGAAAGATACTAGGCTACTTATAAACATAACACTAAACCGCCAATAGGTGGCGACAGGCGGCCATAATAATGAGTGAGTCATTGATTTATTCATTCAAACGATTCGTTTAAATGGTTGATTCATTCAAGAATGAGACAGATGTTAATGAATGGGTCATTGAATCTTTGACTCAACCAATTCGTTCAAAATGCTGAATCATTCAGTAATGAAAACAGGATGATTGTTTCTATTTTCGCTGCTGAAACAGTACAAAAACAGCCAATATTGCATCTAAAATGTAAGTGACTAAAATTTTGTTTATTGAACTTTTGTAGGAAATCAATGTCACATTTTCAATCGTGATGGTATTCAGGAAACATAATTGAGGCTGTTTAACACATATGTTAAAATATAGAAACTACACATTTAGATGTTTTATAGGCACTATGTTGTTAACTGAGTGTGTGTGTGCGTGTGCGTGTGTGTGTGTGCACGCGCGCGCCTGTTTGTGTGCGCTCGTGTGTTGATTTCTCCTCGAGAGGCTGCGCGAGCTTCAACACCGCAACCTCACCGTCAGTAGGCTAATACATTTATTATCCACAATCGATCGCAACTTACAATAAATGTAATAAAATCAGAATCATTCTCTCGTTTTAGTGATTCCCTGGTTATTATTTTTTTCTTTGTTGTTCTAATCAGGCTACTTGTCCATTCGGGCAAGTAAAATTCTCTTTTACTTGTCCTTCAAAATTCCATTTGTCCCGGACAAGCTCTGGAGATACGAAGCGCGGCAGGTTAGAGTGTTTTGGATTGCATAAAATAATAAAAGAAACGAACAAATACATGGCGAAAGAAGTGGTAGACAGCAGAAGAGGGGATTGGGAATTTGGGATGATTTTTAATGAAACTTGGGAGGCGGATGGAGGTTACACTTTAACGTATCATGTGGTGTGTGCGTGCCTAATGCATGCATTTGTATGTGTGCGTATATGAATAAAAGTGTCCTAAATGACAAAAAAAAAAGACTTGCTTATGTATTATAGTTCAGTTTGACAAACGATGTGTGAAATAGTTCGCCTCAAAGTTTTTTTATTCGTGTATTTATTTAATTTTTATTATTTCTTCCCCAAGCTCATACCATAAATTTGGGTCGCACATAATTGGACAGGGTCGGTCGGAAACCGGAACCAAACAAAAAAATTTTTTTATGCCTATGTAACCTCTTGAACTGTAGCTATGTTGCAGAATTTGTGGGATTTTCAGTGTAGTCTTGGTCTTCATTTGAGAATGAGTGTAAGTGTTTTAAAAGATTATTGCATAAGAGCAGAGTGTTACGCAATACAATGTGTGTGTATGTGTTGCCTTCGTGTATTGGCCTCATTGAGTCTTACTGTTGATGGGTCAGCACTTATCGGACAGAGAAGATCTGAATGACTTCACGTAAGTGTTTTACTGTCAGTGATACACACACAGACAGCTCATCTCTATGTACTCCACATTTTCGATGCTCAGTATTAAAGGCAGCTGTGTGTGTGTGTGTGGTTGGAAGGTCATTCTCCTCCCCCTTAGCTCTATATTTATATAAACTTTTTCCAGATTAGAGAGCTGTAGTATTGAACCATATTCATGCCTTTATTTCCACTCATAGCTCTCTATCTATCACATACACCCAGATGCACTCAAATATACTCTCACCCACATACACTCAGCAGAATCAAATGAAGGTTTATGTCATCTAAATGCTGCTGGCTAAATCTAAGTTTCCTTAGTGTCATACAGCATTTAAGTTAAATGTGCCCTTTATTAAGAGAGGCCACATTCCCCCATTTACACCCGTAAATAATATTCATTTAATGTGATTAGATAACACTTGAAAACATTAAAGGCATAAATGTATCCAGGACTCATTATGATTGAATTCATTGCATTTGGAGGTGGTCTGAAGAGGAGTGTGACATATTTAATAATATAAATACATTTTTGCTATCTACTTTCAATTATGCACGTAATAAAGTTAATCTGTAAACAATCATTTATTTTACTTTGATGGATCAAAGTGGTTCACGCAACTGGACTACTGCAATTCGCTTTATTATGGAATCGATGGCTGAGCAATGACTGTTGTGTCTACAGAAATCTGACACATTACACAATCTGGCTCCTGCTGTCACGGATCCATCAGCGTCAGCACCAGACACCTTCACTCCGCCCACTCGTTCCAGCTCCCCAGCATTCTAATCACTGTCACCTGCCCGCTTCAATCACCGTCCCAATCATCCTCCCTTTATAAACTCACTCCTCACAGTCACTCACCGTCTGGTCTCGTCGACACATCGACTACAGACTCCCGCTACGCTACTGCCTTCTTCTGAAATACTTACCCGCTACTTCAGCCCGTCTGCTTCTCCTTCGCTCCTGGTCCCCGGTCATCCTTCTGGTCATCCGTCTGCTGCCTCCGCTCACCAACTTCCAGCCCTGCTTAAGATAAGAAAACCACTATCAGACTGTTTCCCGCTCCTGAACCGAACTTTATCCATTACTCACTTACCTGCTGTCTATCATACCCACTGTATCAATAAACCTGGTTACACTCATCTATCTGTGTCCTTCTAGTCTGTGACAGAAGACCAGACCAACATAATGCAGCAATCTACCCCGAGCACCAGCGCTACACCGACCCCACCTCCTCCTACCATTCCCCGGACCAGCACTCCAGCACTCGCCACATCCACCGTGACCACTTCTTCTACATCTGCCTCTGCCAGTCCCATGGCCCAACCAGCGCCCTTCTCAGGCGAGGAGGAGGAGTGCAGCGGCTTCCTCTTGCAGTGCGAGCTCTATATGGAGATGAATCCGTTATCTTTCCCCACGGAACGATCCAAAGTGGCCTTCTTCATCTCCCTCCTGCGAGGACGAGCGCTCAACTGGGCTCACGCCCTTTGGAAGGATCGCGGCCCAGTTACCCGGACATTCGCTGCTTTCTCCGGCCATTTCACCGAGGTGTTCTCACAGTCAGCCCATTCCATCTCCGTCCAGGACCAGCTGTATCGCCTGCGACAAGGGAGATCGTCCGTCGCCTCATATGCGCTGCAATTTCGCACCCTCGCTGCCACTCTTGGTTGGAATGAGTCTGCTCTCATCACAGCCTACCGTCATGGGTTACATCCAGATATCCGCCTCCAGCTAGCGGTTTATGACGACAACGTCGGCATTGAGAGCATCATCCAGCGGTCCATCCGTATCGATCAGCGGCGCACTGCATGTCAGCTCGATAGCCCTGCACCTCCAACTCCTCGTCCTGTGCCCCGCCACCACAGTCCTCCAGCACCAGAACCCATGGAAGTCGGTACCACTCACCTGCCGGTATCCGAGAGGAATCGGCGAATCACCAATGGGCTGTGTCTGTACTGTGGAGCCTCCGGTCATCTGCTCGCCTCCTGTCCCGTTCGCCCGCCGCGACCAGCTGTGAGTACAGTCCAGTTACCCTTGCCTATCTCCTCCTTGAAGTTCACTGCGGCCACTATCACTTACCTGAACCGTTCCATTCCAGTCCAGGCGCTGATCGACTCCGGATCAGCGGCCAACTTCATTGCACTCTCCACGTTAAACCGGCTCCAAACCAAGCAACGAACCATCCCTCACAAACTCCAAGTCCAAACCATTCTGGGTCAACCACTGGGACGCGGCCGGGTTGGACATCGTAGCCCGGACCTGGGGTTGGAGATCGGCTGGCTCCACCGGGAGGAGATATCCTTTCTGGTGCTGGAGGGCTCGACGGCTGAGATCATCCTGGGACGCCCCTGGTTGGAAACCCATTCGCCTCACATTCAGTGGTCCACCGGCGAGGTTCTTCGGTGGGGCCATGACTGTTTCCCGCGCTGTCTTCCCTCTGTGACGAAATCTCCAGTTGCTTCCACCACTTCGACTGTTCCACTCTCCACCACCTCCGTAGAAAGCCCACCAGTAGAACCGTCTCCCGAAATTCCCTCTCCCTACCGGGCGTTCCAGGATGTTTTCGATAAACACCAAGCCACCATTCTACCCCCTCATCGGCCATGGGACTGCGCGATCGACCTGCTGCCTGGGGCGGTCCTACCGCGAGGTAAGATCTACCCTCTGTCCATCCCGGAGCAGAAGGCCATGGAGGAGTACATCCAAGAGGCTCTCGACCACGGATTCATACGACCATCAGTATCCCCTGCCGCTTCGAGTTTCTTCTTCGTGGGCAAAAAGGACGGAGGCTTGCGCCCTTGCATCGATTACCGGATCCTCAACCAAGCCACCGTTAAATTCCGCTATCCCCTTCCTCTGGTCCCAGCCGCCCTGGAACAACTTCGAGGGGCATCCGTTTACACCAAGCTCGATCTTCGTAGTGCCTACAACCTAATCCGTATCCGGGAAGGCGATGAGTGGAAGACCGCCTTTATCACTCCCGCAGGGCACTACGAATATCTCGTGATGCCCTTCGGATTGTCCAACTCACCCGCCATCTTTCAAGGCTTCATGAACGAAATCTTCCGTGATCTTCTCAATCAATTCGTCGTCATCTACATCGACGACATCCTCATATACTCTCCCGATCTGACCTCCCATATCCATCACGTTCAGACTGTACTCCAACGCTTACGAGATTACCATCTTTACCTCAAATTGGAGAAATGTGAATTCCACCAAAGCACCATCCACTTCCTCGGTTACGTCATCACCCCACACGGAATCACCATGGACCAGAGGAAGGTGGATGCGGTACTCCATTGGCCACAACCCACCACCCGTAAGGAGCTTCAACGTTTCCTGGGGTTTGCCAACTTCTACCGCCGTTTCATCCAGAACTTCAGTCCCATCAGTTCTCCCCTCACCGACCTGCTCAAGAGCGGGGCCAAGTCTCTGTCCTGGAACCCCCGAGCCACCCAAGCCTTCCAAGCTCTGAAGTTTGCCTTTGGCTCCGCTCCTACCCTCGCCCTTCCGGACCCCGCCGTGCCCTTCCTCGTCGAGGTGGATGCCTCCATCTCGGGGGTAGGAGCGGTCCTCTCTCAGCGGCAGGGGAATCCATCTCAACTCCATCCATGCGCCTTCTACTCCAAGAAGCTGTCCCCGGCGGAGCAGAACTACGACATCGGCAACCGGGAGTTACTAGCCATTAAGTTGGCATTGGAGGAATGGAGGCACTGGCTGGAGGGAGCCCAACACCCGTTCACGGTGATCACGGACCACCGCAACCTCGAGTACCTCCGGGAGGCCAAGAGACTCAACCCCCGTCAAGCCCGTTGGGCCCTGTTTTTCACTCGCTTCAATTTCTCAGTCACCTATCGCCCCGGTGAAAAGAACGTAAAGGCAGATGCACTCTCCCGTCAGTTCCAACCTGAGACACCTTCTTCCGAGCCTGAACCCATACTCCCTCCAGCCGTGGTCGTCAGCCCCATCCAATGGAGCCTAGATGACCACATCGCCGACGCCACGCAACTCGAACCTGCTCCGCCGGGAGGTCCAGAGGGACGGGTCTATGTTCCAACCCGTCTACGCCTGTCCCTCATGGACTCAGTACACACCTCTCCGGGCTCTGGACACCCAGGCAGCCAAGCCACTCTCTCGCTCGTCCAACAGCGCTATTGGTGGCCGGGTATGGCCCAGGACGTCTCCCGGTTCGTCAGCGGATGCTCAGTCTGTGCCATGGCCAAGGTTCCCCGTCATCTCCCAGAAGGCAAGCTGGTTCCGCTCCCAATACCCACTCGACCGTGGTCCCACCTCGGAGTGGACTTCGTCACCGACCTGCCCCTGTCTGACAACCACACCTGCATTCTGGTCGTAGTGGACCGCTTCTCCAAGGCGTGCAAGCTAATTCCCCTTCCGGGGTTGCCAACAGCCCTTGAAACAGCTGAAGCACTATTCCAACACATCTTCCGTAACTTTGGGATCCCAGAGGACGTAGTCTCCGATCGAGGACCCCAATTCATCTCTCGAGTGTGGAGGGCATTCTTCAACCTTCTGGGTGTGACCGTCAGCCTCACTTCTGGATACCATCCCCAGTCCAACGGCCAGACTGAGCGGAAGATCCAGGAGATTGGGAGATACCTGCGGTCATACTGCCACGACCACCAGGACTGCTGGAGCCGTTACCTGCCCTGGGCCGAGTATGCACAGAACTCCCTCCGACAAACCACCACCGGACTCACCCCCTTCCAGTGCATACTCGGCTACCAGCCTCCACTATTCCCCTGGTCAGGAGAACCATCTGACGTCCCAGCAGTCCACCACTGGTTCCAGACGAGCGAGAGAGTCTGGGACTCAGCTCATACCCACCTCCAGCGGGCTGTTCGGAGACACCAGAACCAAGCCAACCTTCGCCGTACCGACGCCCCTCACTACCTTCCCGGACAACTGGTCTGGCTCTCCACCCGGGACATCCGTCTCCGACAGCCCTGTCGGAAGCTGAGTCCCAGATATATCGGTCCTTTCCCGATTCAGAGGCAGATCAACCCCGTCACCTACCGGCTGGCACTCCCCGCTCACTACCGCATCGCACCCACCTTCCATGTCTCCTTGCTCAAGCCGTACACTAACCCTCTCACTCCTTCTTCCCCAGGGTCTGGTGCTGCGGAGGTGCCCCCTCCTCCTGCGGACCCCGAAGATGACAACATCTACCGAGTCCATGAAATCCTCGACTCTCGACGACGGGGCGGCCGCTTGGAATATCTCGTGGACTGGGAGGGATTCGGTGCCGAGGAGAGATGCTGGGTCAACCGGGAGGACATTCTGGACCCCTCGTTACTCCAGGACTTCCACACCACCCACCCAGATCGTCCAGCGCCCCGTAGCCGTGGTCGTCCCCGTCGTCGGTCCCGTCCGCCAGCTGGAGCTGGCCGTGGGGGGGGGGGTACTGTCACGGATCCATCAGCGTCAGCACCAGACACCTTCACTCCGCCCACTCGTTCCAGCTCCCCAGCATTCTAATCACTGTCACCTGCCCGCTTCAATCACCGTCCCAATCATCCTCCCTTTATAAACTCACTCCTCACAGTCACTCACCGTCTGGTCTCGTCGACACATCGACTACAGACTCCCGCTACGCTACTGCCTTCTTCTGAAATACTTACCCGCTACTTCAGCCCGTCTGCTTCTCCTTCGCTCCTGGTCCCCGGTCATCCTTCTGGTCATCCGTCTGCTGCCTCCGCTCACCAACTTCCAGCCCTGCTTAAGATAAGAAAACCACTATCAGACTGTTTCCCGCTCCTGAACCGAACTTTATCCATTACTCACTTACCTGCTGTCTATCATACCCACTGTATCAATAAACCTGGTTACACTCATCTATCTGTGTCCTTCTAGTCTGTGACACCTGCCTACCTTTATAGTATGCTCTTAGCCTAAACTCCATCTAGATCTTTGAGATTGGAGAATCAAAGTCTACTCAGTGTTGCAAGAAAAATATAAACATAAGGGCGATGGAGCTTTTTTTCTGAGTTGGTCGCAAGATCAGTCAATTCATTGCCTTAGTTTAAAGCTATGTAAAAAAAAAAAAAAAAAAAAAAAACATTTTAAATGCCATGAATCATTTCTATGTGTATTTGTTTTCTTTTATCTATACGCCCTGATCTACGCACAGCGAAATTCTTTTTTATTCTTCATTTAGGGGTAAAACAAAGTTCAAAATACATGACCAGTTATATACTGTTAGCGAACATCTGACGCCCCAACCCACACTGTTGAGAGCAATGTTTAGATGAATATGTAAATATCTGCTTTCTTCTCAATAACAAAATAAACACACAATAAAATTGAGAATACAGCATAATTTTTTGAAATGCATCTGATCATTGCAACATGTATATGTTTGCACAAGCTCTGCAATTCGGCATTCTGTAACAGTCATGTGACGTTTGTTTGAATGCTTATAAACATATTAATGGCACAGGTGAAATTACACTGTTTAGCACAAACAGGGCTACCATAATATATGAGCAACATGTATGTTCAATATGAATAATGTTTATGCATGGTTATTGAAAAAACTAAAAATGAATGTTTCTGAAATAAGGTCACAAGACACATACTAAATATCTCTCCACAAGACTTGTCGCCTAGAGTTTTTTTTTGCTTCAGCACATTTTTAGTCATACCTGGAAACAAACCCTGTTCGAATTTTGCCATTCTATAGAATTGGTTCAAAGTTAGAGTTGGAAGCATCTTGAAAATAAAAGTCTTTTTCATGTTTCAGTTTGATCATGTGATGTTGCAGTTGCAATCTATATAATCCTCTGAAGAAATAGGAAGTCACTGCTGTAATCCAATATCACCCTATCACACTCTCAATCTTAACATCTGTCCTCAGCCTTAAGAGCAAAGTAGATAGACATCCTAAAACAGATAACAAAAAACGGATAACAAAAAAAACAGATAACAAAAAAAATGTCACATCCTGATAAGCTGCCGCTAAATGTTACTAAGAAAAGCAGGAGAAGCCACTGTATATAAAAATGTTCCATATATAATAAGTAACTTAAGAGTGCACAAAACACAATAAACGCATTATCTTTTTTTCGGAGGCAGATTGCAGTCGTGTGAGACAGTTCTGGAAGTTAATTATACCGAACCACAGACGGCAAAATTCCAAAACAGCATTTCAGATGCTGTGCAGAAAGATCAGTCTGCTAGTTGGTACAGTTTTGTTGTCCCTTCATGTAAAGACATTTTTTATGTGCATCAAGTAATTTATTCAGAAATGTGTTTCCATCGTAGTTTATGCACATTTTTTCTTATCAGCTAAATAATGTATCTGAATCAAATGAGCATAAATTTTAATGCGCATTTTTAGAATTTATTCGCAGTCCATCAATCTGAGTTGTACAGAAAGGGTATCATCACAACTTTTCCCACAGGGATGAGAAATTCATCAATCTGGAGGAAGGTTTTATGAGACCAAAACATTGTAGTCCTCAAGACTAAGTTGGCAGAACTAATGCACAAGGCAAAAGAGGGTTACAACTTTTTATTTTTCCCCCCCAAAAAATAAAAAGATTTTCCCCAAAACATAGTGCTAAATTATAGCTCAATGTTTGAAAGGACTCTGTTAAAGGGGACATTTTTTCTTCTGAAGAGCAGTTTTGTGACATAGTTTTTTTTACTTGACCATGCTCTCTTGTTTTAATACAAGTCTGTTTGTGTGCATGTATACAGTATATGCTTTATTTTCTTATTATTTTATATACACTTCCTTCCAGTCTAAACAAAGACTGGAAGGTCTAAACAATCTAAAACAAACACCAACCTTCACTGACTCAGAGTTTGATCAAAGCTGAAAGAAGAATTCAAATAAAGTTAGATAAAGAGATAAAGAGAATGAAAAATACGTGTTTGTAGAGCCACATTTGCAATAACCCAAATAACGGAGCACTTTAGATTCTCAGGCCTCCCTCCTCAAAACACTGAGGGACAATTTGACATATTTCATAACCCTTTTGTGATTAAATTTATTGTTTGTTTTTCTGTTTGAATGTATTCACTATGTACTGTACTGTAGCTTCCTCTACTGAGCTGTTTGCCTCAGTGTCTTTGACACATGTAATTCTGGTAATTAAAATCCAGATATTTGGCTTTAACCCCTTAACTGGCACCCCCCTTTTTGGCAATGGAGTGCAAACTGACATACCCATAATAAAATGGTTGTTGCTAATGAGTCCTTGTGACCACACACAAAACCAAGGTATCATTTAAAAGCTGACACTTGACAATTTATTATGAAAGACTTAAAATTGTTCTGAGCAATTACTAACAGAGAGATAAATAAGCTCAAAAACAATGGACGAGAAATTTTTTTTTGTATATTAATTTTTTATGAAAAAGAAAAACGCTAAAGGCAAATATATATGGGCCTGGAAACACAAGCAAACTAAAGCCATAGGTCTTAACAATGTATGTTTCAAATTTGAAGTTTATACAAGCAAAAATGAATTTTTTACAAAGATTTATTTCAGCGCATGTCTAGGCACCTACCCAAAAAGGCCACTTGGAGTCTCCAAAGGGACACTTGGTAACCACCTTTTACCATGAGCTATAACAAGTTTGTTTGATCATTTCAATGTGTTTTTTTATTACAATATGACAAAGCACAATATATATACTTTCTCTGGTATATTTTTTACCTCCTAAATGTTTATAAAAATGTGTGTGTTTGCATTTTTGGAAAGGGCCCCAAAGTGACACTTGGCAACTTACTTGTAAAAAGTTTAACAAAGTCTTTGTTCACTACCATTCATTTAATGGTTAAGAACGACACATTATTTAGCAAATAAAAAGTTTTTATTTATATATTTGTATACATCTACAAACAAAAGTTTCTCTTTGTTATTAGCAATCAAGACAGTAATAAACATTTCTCAAAAAGTGAGCAGAAAAAGTTGATGTGCACAGGACTGTGACACTCACAAGATCGACGAGGAGGAGGGTCAGGCACCTTGCTTTTTTTGGGATGTCCAGCCAGCTCCAAAATCAGTCTCCCAGAATGCCTTTTGAGACATTGGCTTCTGGTTTTTAGCCTTTGCCAAATCCTGTTGCAGAATATTGGTGCTGAAGTGCCATCACTGTTGAACAACAAACAGGAAAAGAAATTTAGATTTCTTAACATTTTTATAAATACGCATTTATTTTCAAATGACCATTCACATACAGCAATCTACCTCTACACCCACAATTGTTGCCCTGATTGCTATATTTGCACTACCGGCTTTGAATGTAAAATCTGTGAGGATCATTCACATACAGCATTCACCTCCATAGTCACTCTATTGTTGCACTGATGGCACATTTACACTACAGATTTTATATTCAAATTATCATTCACATAGAGCAATTCACCTCTATAGTCACTCTTTTGTTGCCCTGATTGCACATTTACACCAGCTTATAGTGCAGACTGTAATCAGACAACAATGCCCTAAAATACTATTTTTTCCTCACTAAACATTACTTGCTTCACATTATTTACTTACCACAAAGTGCTGGGCTGTCTCTTTCCTCTTGAACTCCCAGAGACAGCTGTAGATGTTGCAGCAACACATGGACACTTTGTTTGTCTGTTGTCCAGAGAGGCCTCTGTCTGGTACTCTCATCATCATCATCATCGTCACTGTTGAATTACACAACATGGATTAGAAACACGCCTAACACAACTGATTATCTTACATATAAATTACATTTTGTTCTCTGAAAAGTTTTGTTTGAACTTGGTCTTGCGTTCTACATACAAAACAATAGCAGCTAGCCTATAGCTAAAGTTACATAAATAATGTTCAATGTTGTAACGTTACACTTCTAATTCAGCGCTTGAATAACAATGGAATTGCACTGCATTTCAATGTACTTATAAGCCCCAATACTAGTGCAGAAAATAAAAACTAAAAAGCAATGTAACAAACTCACTAAAATGTTTAGAAACTTACCGATCTAAAACTGGATCGAGACCTGCCAAAAACATATCCTCTTCTTCAGAGACGGCGCTGGATACAGAACTCTCTTCTGAAAAACACACGTTCTCTTACGAGAGGTTCTCTCGTATTGCGTAAGCTAGCTTACGCTACGGGAAAGATTCATCTTTGCTGAGAAGTTGAAGCCAAAAAATTATTCCATAATTTTGTAATCATTGTCAACGCAGTCTCCTCTGAGGCAGACCATGAGCGGGCTAGCTAGCGGCTCATTGGTTCGCTCAGAGAGAATGCACGAACCTATGGGAGAGCGGCGCTGAGTCCGCGGCCAATGAGCGGACGGCGCTCGCTCACTGCGTCACAGCCCGCCAAAAGGGGCGTGGCTACAGTGTATAAAGGTCGCTCTCCAGCTCGTTCGTTGATTCTTGTTCATTCAGCGAGCTACACGCATCCGCTGTCCTGGGAAGAAGCCGCCGTCGTTGAGAAGGCACCGTCTAGCGAGCTCCGGAGTCTGAGGAAGCCGGCCGTCTGCCACCTTCAGCCGCCCAGCAAGCTAGCGCCATCCGACGCGTATCCTTTTTACTATTCCATATTCCTAAAGAGACCGAGCGTCTTTTTCAAGATGCCTCGAATTCCTGCGGCTCATGCCGCTCTTCACTCGAGGAAGGAGACCGCTTCTGCGTTCTCTGTTTCGGAGTGGAACACGCAGAGCTCGCCAACGGAGGATGCGACCACTGCGAGGACCTGCCTCCGTCTTCCCTGCGGGCTCGACTACAGGCAGTCAGAACCGCTCCCGCGCCGCCTCTCACTTCGCCGCGGAAGAAGAAACGCCGCTCCCAGAGGCCGCCGGAGCCCCCTGCGGATCCATGTGGGCCCGCCGCCGCCGCCCACCGACCGCTCTCCCTCTCCGCCCCTGCCGGACTTACAGTTGCCGCCGTATGGCCGCTCTGTCGCCTCCGACGATACCGCGGATGAGAAGGACTCTTGTTCGCTGCACCCTTCTGACAGCGAGGATTGGTCGTCGATCGGCTCATCGACGAGAGAGTCTGCGGGGACCCGCGCCGGCATCGAGGAGGATCTATCGCGCCTCCCTTCGCAGGCCTTCAACCGCCTGGGTCTCGAGTGGTCTCCTCCCCCCGAGCAACCACCGAACCGGCGCTCGACCCCCGCCTGCAGCCGGGCTGCACCATTCCTGCCTGAGCTTCACTACGAGCTCACTAAATCCTGGAATGCCCCTCTTTCGGCTCGTATCCGCTCCGAGGGGTCCGCTTCGCTCAGTGGACGGAGCCGCCGAGATGGGTTATACTGCCATGCTGCCCGCGCCTTTGCCGCCGCCGAACAGGCCGCCTCAGCGCTGCATTCCATCCAGGCGCTCCAGAGCGACATCTTGTGCGAGATGGCGAACAGCGGTAGGAACCCGCCCATCCTTTCGGATCTGAGAAGCGCGACGGATCTTTCCCTTCGCGCCACTAAAGCCGCCGCACAAGCCCTGGGAAAATGCATGGCCGCCCTCGTTGTCACTGAGAGACACTTGTGGCTCACGCTCACCGATATGGGAGATTCAGAACGCGCCCTGTTCCTCAACGCGCCTATTTCTCCCACCGGGCTCTTCGGATCTGCCGTCACGGGCATCGTTGACCGCTTCTCCGAGGTTCAGAAAGCGACTCAGTCCATGAATCTGTTCTTGCCCCGCCGCTCTAGTTCTTCGACAGGCCGCTCTCACGAGCCTCCTGCCAGAACCCCACAGCAGCGCCCGCCTCAGCAAGCTCAGCAGCCCCAGCGTAGACAGGGCGGCCGCCCTCGCTCTCGCTCAGATAGCCGCCGCAGACAGCCTCCTCCCAGGGGCCTCGACCCAAGATCGCGCTGAAGCCCGATCAACAGAAGTCTGCCTAGCACAGCTGAGAAAAGGACGGCTTCTCCCGCTGCGGCCGGATCGCCGTAAAAGCCTCGCCCACTGTTAGTCCCCGTCTCACCGCTGACTGCAGTAGTGTTTACCGCCACAAACAAGCCGGTTCCCTGCCCGCTTGCGAGCGTCTAAAAGCCGTTTTCACGGCTATCCAGAGAGTTCACAAAAGAGCATAAAAGCCTCAAGTGTAATAAATGTGCCCACAAGCATGTGCTCACATACACACTCAAGCACCTTATGCCCAGGGTCTCTCACAGAGCCCATTCTCACGGAGCGTGCACTTTCCGCTCCAGCAGCAGAGAACATAAGCACGCCCACGAGCCCGTGCGCGTGTCCCCCCTCTGCCCGCTCTGTCACACGGCCCATAAAACTCCTCTCTGAGTGTAAGTCCCGTTGCCACCCACATTATGAGCGTGCCCACACACAGTGTCCAGCCCGCGATGTGCAGCTATCAGGGCAAAATCGCCATTCAACCGCTTACGAAGCGTGGGAAGCCATCCCTGGCATCTCCCCGTGGGTTTAAGCATATAAAAGAATGGTTATCGATTACAGTTTCGTCGCCGCCCGCCACGCTCGCGCGTGCGGCTCGAATCCACTGTCAGCCGCCCGCTATGAACACGCTTCGCTTAGAAATAGCCAAGCTACTGCAGAAGGGCGCTATAGAGAGAGTCCCACCATCTATGACCGAGTCGGGGTTTTACGGCCGTTATTTTCTGGTTCCCAAGAAAGACGGCGGCCTCAGGCCGATCTTAGATCTCAGGGCTTTGAACAAAGCGCTCATGAAGAGACCGTTCAAAATGCTCACAGTCAGGAAACTCCTCGCGCACGTCCGCCAGGGGGACTGGTTCATCTCTCTAGACCTGAAAGACACCTATTTTCAGATCCAGATAAACCCTCATCACAGGCCATTCCTACGTTTCGCCTTCGAGGGCCAAGTTTACCAGTATGCCGTTCTCCCGTTCGGCTATCCTTAGCACCCCGTACGTTCACGAGAGTGCATGGATACAGCGCTCGCCCCCCTGCGAAGTCAGGGGCTGCGCATACTGAATTATCTGGACGACTGGCTGATGCTAGCAGATTCCCAGACGGAGCTGCTGTCGCACCGCACAGTTCTCCTCAACCATCTGGAAGCGCTGGGACTCTCTGTCAACTGGACAAAGAGCTCTCTCCAGCCCAGTCAAACTATTTCGTTCCTTGGAATAGATTTGAACTCTATCACTATGACGGCTCGCTTATCCACACAGCGCGCGCGCCGTGTTCAGCGCCTAGCCGCCTCGTTCAGATGGGTACCCATACATCCCTGAAATCGCTTCAGAGGATGCTGGGTCATATGGCTTCAGCCTCCGCTGTGCTACAGCTGGGTCTTCTGCACATGCGCCCCCTTCAACTCTGGTTATAGAGCCGCGTATCCCACCACGAGTGGACGACGGGCCGCCAGATGATCAGGATTACTCAGACACGTATCACTGCACTGCAGCCATGGGCAGTAAGCGAGTGGTTTCAGAGGGGCGTTACCATGGGAACCTTCTCTCGCCGGAAAGTTATCTCGACAGACGCATCCAACTCGGGTTGGGGAGCGGTTTGCGAGGGCTCACCGGCCGCCGGCCAGTGGTCGAGCCACGAGAGTTCCCTACACATAAACTGTCTGTAGATGATCGCGGTCGAGAACGCGCTGCTATGCTTCCTCCCGCGCATAAACGGTCACCACGTCCTGATTCGCTCCGACAATATGGCCGTGGTATCATACATCAACCGTCAGGGCGGCGTCAGATCCAAGAATCTCTTTCATCTGACACGCCGCATCCTATTGTGGTCCCAGAGTCACCTGCTCTCGCTCAGAGCGACGCACGTGCCGGGCCATCTGAGCGACGGTCCAGACAGCCTGTCCAGGAACCTGGTCTCCCCCGGAGAATGGTCCCTGCACACTCAAACAGTCCAAACACTGTGGCGCCTATTCGGCAGAGCGGAGATAGATCTTTTCGCTTCAGAAGAGAACGCTCACTGCCCAATATTCTTTTCAAAGAGCGAGGACGCGCTAGCCCAGGATTGGCCCCGCCGCCCGCTCTATGCTTTTCCCCCGATTTCTCTGCTACCGCAGGTCATTCAGAGAATCAGGGACTCACGCCACTCGGTGCTCCTCATAGCCCGCGCTGGGAGAATCAGATTGTTCCCGGAGCTAACGCGGCTGTCACAGACAGCCCCGTGGCCCATTCCAATCAGAGCAGATCTCCTCACTCAAGCCCGCGGCTCGATCTGGCATCCCCATCCACAGCGCTGGGCGCTTCATGCATGGGTGACCAACGACTACGCGTCGAATTGCCAGAAGGGGTTTTGAACACGATCAAACACGCCAGAGCGGATTCTACCAGAAAGCTCTATGCTGCAAAATGGTCTGTGTTCTCCAAATGGTGCACCGACAAGAATTTGGACCCACGGACGTGCGAGGTTTCGTCTTTGCTAGTGTTCCTTCAGGAGATGCTGGATAAAGGCAGGTCCCCATCCACTCTTAAGGTTTACGTGGCAGCCGTCGCGGCGTTCGTTGAACCCCGGCGCGCCCAGTCTCTGGGCAAAGACGAGCTAATCATCCGCTTCCTCAGGGAGCCAGAAGGATGAACCCCCTCGCCCCCTACGGTGCCGGTTCTGGGATCTTTTTCTATAGTTCTAGAAGTCTGAGAAGCTCTGAGCCCTGACACATCTTGAGCTCGTTGACCAGTAAAACTACTTGACCTCTGAACTAAAAAACTCGTTCTTTCTGACGGCTCTCGCTTCAGTAAAACGTGTGGGGGACATTCACGCGCTGTCTTCGAGCGCCGCGTGCCTAGAGTTTGGACCGAGTGACTCCATAGTCATTCTAAAGCCTAGACACGGTTATGTTCCAAAAGCGATAGGTACCCCTTTCAGGGCGCAAGTGATCTCTCTATCGGCGCTGCCTGCATCCGATAGCGAACGAGACGCTGACCGCCTCTGCCCGGTTCGGGCGCTATCAGAGTAGCACACTACACGCGTTGCCGCGTTCAGACGCTCGGAGCAGCTGTTGTGTCGTTCGGTGGCGCCGCACCAAGGACTAGCCGCTCGAAACAGACCCTAGCCAGGTGGATAGTAAGACGCGATTGCCTCTGCTTATGCGCTAAAGACCGCCTCGCCCTCTGGGCATCAGGGCTCATTCCACCAGAGGCATGGCCTCGTCGTGGCATGGTCCTGCGGGTTTCCATCCATGACATTGTGTGGCTGCGGGATGGGCCTCCCCCTCCACTTTTGTCAGTTTTATAACTTGGAAGTTCCAGCCTTACAGGCTAAAATTCTGGCGGTCTAGTACTTCACAAGCCCTCCTATAGAAGCCGCACTATCGGAGTTCCATCACAACC
>NW_024121832.1:2486768-2554593 GCF_016745375.1 Pimephales promelas | reverse complement strand
GGCAGTCTACTGAAACAATAAAACAATATATGACTACTTATGGACTTGGCGATAGTTGGAGAATGAATAACCCTTCACTTAGGAATATAGCTATTTCTCTCCTTTTCACCAGTCCTTTTCCCGAATTGATTTCTCTCTCATCAGTAATTCACTAACCCAACATGTAATAGAAACTTCAATTCACCCAATCATAATCAGCGATCATGCTCCTATCTCTATCTCATTCAATATTCAGTCCTCTATTAAACGGCCCAACAGATGGCGCTTTAATACCTCACTACTTCGCGATTCCGACTTCGACAGTTTTATTAAGAAAGAGTGGGCTTTCTTCCTGGAAACGAATGACTCTCCTGAAATTTCACCATCATTATTATGGGAAACAGGCAAAGCTGTAATTACAGGGAAAATAATATCATATTCATCTTACAGGAAAAAACAACAACAAAAACTGGAAAATAATTTAGAACAGAGAATCAAGCTCCTTACATATACATACTCTACCAACCCTAGTGAACAAATACAATGCGAACTAAACCGGCTTAAAGCTGAACTCGATAGCATCATAAACCAAAAACACAGTTTATTATCCAGCAACTCAAATACAAACAATACCAACATTGTAACAAAATGGGCAAATATCTAGCAAATCAACTAAAGCGTAAACAAGAAAAAGCAATTATCCCATCCATATACAATGAATCGGATAGAATAACCCAAAACCCACAGGAAATTAATAATGTATTCAGAACTTTTTACCAAAAATTATACTCATCCAATCACAATCCAGATGAAACAGAAATAAAAAAATTTCTAAAAGAATTACCGCTACCATCAATGTCAAAAGAACAGGCAAGTTCATTAGACACACCTCTCACTCAAGCTGAACTCCATAAAGCATTAGACCAAATGCCAAATAATAAATCACCTGGACCTGATGGACTTCCTGCTGAATTCTATAGACACTTCTGGCCAATTCTATCTCCTTTATTCCTCAAAGTTGTTCAAGAGATTAAAACTACCTCGACAATACCAACACACATGAATACGGCAGTTATGACACTATTGCTAAAACCAAACAAAGACTCAATGCACCCGTCTAGTTACCGCCCTCTCTCATTAATAAACACAGATTTAAAAATCATTACCAAAGCATTAGCTACTAGAATAGAAACAGTTATCCCCATGTTAATTCACCATGACCAAACAGGCTTTATTAAACACAGGAATGCTTCAGATAATATGCGCAGATTATTTAACCTAATTAACCTTGCCCAACAACAACAAAAGCATACCAAAACTATAATTGTATCACTTGACGCCGAAAAAGCATTTGACAAAGTTAACTGGACATTTCTTTTTAACACTCTACACAGATTTGGTTTCGGAGAGTCATTCATCCACTGGATTAAAATATTATATACTTCACCTAGAGCCACAATAACAACAAATGGGATCACATCACAAAGTTTCACGCTTCACAGAGGAACCAGACAAGGATGCCCACTCTCTCCTTCTTTATTTGCTATATTTATAGAGCCACTTGCAGCAGCAATACGACAAAATGATAATATCAAAGGAATACAAAACGTAAACACTCAACATAAGATCTGTCTTTATGCAGATGATTTATTGTTATGTTTACAAAACCCTTATAAGTCATTAAAAGAAACCTTTAAAATTATTAATACCTTCTCAAAATTTTCTGATTATACAATAAACTGGAATAAATCAACAATATTACCACTTTCTGAGGGTGCCTGGGATCCCACAACTCATGATTCATCTCTTCCACTCCACACTGGCAACATTACATACTTGGGTATCAACATTTCCTCCAGACTGTCAGAGTTGAATAATCTTAACTATATTCCACTTTTAAAAAAATTGGAGATGAGCTAAAACGCTGGACTAACCTACCACTGTCACTTATCGGTCGCATTGCTACAATTAAAATGAAAATCTTACCACAAGTCAATTATCTATTCTCAATGCTTCCAACAACACCCTCCGAAAAATGGTTTAAATCACTTGATTCACTAACCTCTCATTTCTACTGGAAAAATAAAACACCTAAAATATCACTAGGAAAATTACAAAAAACAAAATCACAAGGCGGCCTAGAAGCTCCTAATTTTCTGTATTACTTTTTAGCAAATCAGCTACAATATCTATATAAGTGGATTCATAAAACTAAATATAATAATTCATGGATAGAACTAGAACAAAACCATTGTAAAGATACCTCAATTTCAGACCTTGTCTTTCTACCAAAATCAATTCAGAAAATGCCATATTTTAATAACATTACCATTGCATCAACTCTGACAGCCTGGTGGCAAGTAAACAAAATTAACAAATCCCCACTAACATCATGTAGACACACCCCCATCTGGTTCAACCCTGATTTTCAATTATGCAATAAACCAATACATTTTCCATCTTGGCGACAAAAGGGAATCACTCATCTCCATCACTTATTTGAAAACAACCAATTCATATCGTTTAAAACATTAGTCCAGAGGTATGGTCTTGGGGGAGAACAGTTTTTACAATATCAACAAATTAAATCCATAATAAAATCCAAGATTAACATAATTAATAACCCACTCCATCCCCCTCAGTTAATGGAAGATATAATGAAAATCACTAACACCAGCAAACTAATATCAAAACTACATAAATGTTTACTGAACAATGATACAACAATTATAATACCCAAAAACAAATGGGAAAAAGATTTAACCTTCTCCCCAACACCGACCTCTGGAAAGAAATCTGTAACAACACATTTTCAATGACTAATAATGCTAACCTCCAGCTTATACAGTTCAAGGTTATTCACAGGATTCATATCACCGAAAAGAAGATGTTTTTAATGGGCCTGAGGGACACAGACGTTTGTTCACAGTGCACACTGGGGAGCACAGATGATTATTTTCATGCCTTATGGACCTGTCAGTCAGTTCACTCATTCTGGATATCAGTGACCACAAAACTATCCGTTATCATGGGTTGTGAAATCCCTCTTTCTCCATCACTCTGCTTACTGAACAACTGCATTGAAGTTGATAATCTCCCAATCAATTACAAAAACCCACTCCTAATTTCTCTAACTATCGCCAAGAAAGTAATTTTGCAAAATTGGAAGTCCAAAAACCATATACACATCAATCACTGGACCAACCTTCTAATAGAATACATCACATTTGAAAAAATAACATATACTAACAAGAACATTATTTCTAAATTTCTTGATATCTGGAACCCATTCCTAACTCATCTTCATATACATCAGTAGCCTGGGACCGGACCAACGCACTTCCCCAATCACATGTTTACAAATTAATAATAAAATATTATCTGTGTATTACTGTACAGCACTATAATAGATGCCCCTTATATATAGGTATGAATGTGTGTGTATATATGGATGTATTTGTATGTATGTGTACGTGTATATAAATGTTTGTATATGTGTATATGTATAATATTTGATAAGCTGTATACTTTTATAATCTGCATTTTATCACTATTTGCTATATATCTTTATAGGGTGGTGGTAGTATGGAAGATGAAATATATTATTATTATTATTATTATTATTATAGAATTATGAGCCCCCCATTTCTTTTCTCTCTATAAGTAACCAGTCAGAAAATACTACGTATAAATATTAGTAACATTATTTTCTATTTACTATTATTATTTATTTTTATGTAATTTTATTTATTTATTTATTTTTTTTAACTGGGTCGGGCGTCTGGCCCGGGTGCTGTTGGTGGGCGCGGCTAGCACGCCCTGTTAGTGATTGGACTAAATGGCCCTTCCCCTTCACTACCTCTAGCCAAACCCCTCCCATCAAGTAAAATAATTCTTTTTAAGTGATACCAGGGTTGGATGTGGTGTCTCTGGCTAGGGAGCTAACCAGTGTACGCCTCGGTCCAAACCATGGGACAAAAAAATAAATAAAAACAAAACAAAAAAAACAAAAAAACAAAAAAGGGGGGGGGGGGCACCCCAACCACCAATAACACTTGGCTGTGTCAGGTCACAAACAGACTAGGGGAGCTTGGTTTGGAGGTGCCTGTTGTGGTCCCCCGGTGGAAAAACTCAATGTAGCCCAGAAGTATAATGATGGGGGTTGGGTGTCACTGAAGGTGGTGGAGGGGAATCGTGTTATTGAATCGAGGGGAAACATCTGTGTCTGGGGGGCCTGTTGGTTGCGCTCACTGGCAGTTCTGGGTCAGCCCTCTGACCCAGAGTTTAGAGCAGATGTGCAATAAAAATAAAATTAAATGTATTCTTATTGTCATATTGCTATTGTCACTACTGTTGTAGATTGCTATAGCCTATATTACTATTATTGTCATGAATATTATCAATATAAATACTATCATTGATACTGCCACCACTAACACTAATACAGATACATATATATATATATATATATATATATATATGTATATATTTCTTTGTGTTTGTCAAAGTCTCTATCATATCCTCTACAACTATTCAGATACTACCGAATTGCATCACAGAAAGGATCTCGTGTGCCTACATATACCACTTTGTCGATAACTGTGTGGGGCTGTTGTGAGTTTTTCTGTTCTCTGTTGTTTTTTTTTTTTTTTGTTTTTTTTTGTTGTTTTTTTGTTTGTTTTTTCCCCCTTTCCTACTTCTGTATTGTAGATGTGTCTCACTGAATCTTACCTGGTATGTGTTACTGTTTTGTTAACCTGCAATAAAAAAAAAAAAAAAAAAAGTTAAATGTGCCCTTTATTAAGAGAGGCCACATTCCCCCATTTACACCCGTAAATAATATTCATTTACTGTGATTAGATAACACTTGAAAACATTAAAGGCATAAATGTATCCAGGACTCATTATGATTGAATTCATTGCATTTGGAGGTGGTCTGAAGAGGAGTGTGACATATTTAATAATATAAATACATTTTTGCTATCTACTTTCAATTATGCATGTAATAAAGTTAATCAGTAAACAATCATTTATTTTACTTTGATGGATCAAAGTGGTTCACGCAACTGGACTACTGCAGTTCGCTTTATTATGGAATCGATGGCTGAGCAATGACTGTTGTGTCTACAGAAATCTGACACATTACACAATCTGGCTCCTGCCTACCTTAATAGTATGCTCTTAGCCTAAACTCCATCTAGATCTTTGAGATTGGAGAATCAAAGTCTACTCAGTGTTGCAAGAAAAATATAAACATAAGGGCGATGGAGCTTTTTTTCTGAGTTGGTCGCAAGATCAGCCAATTCATTGCCTTAGTTTAAAGCTATGTAAAAAAAAAAAAAAAAAAAAAAAAAACATTTTAAATGCCATGAATCATTTCTATGTGTATTTGTTTTCTTTTATCTATACGCCCTGATCTACACACAGCGAAATTCTTTTTTATTCTTCATTTAGGGGTAAAACAAAGTTCAAAATACATGACCAGTTATATACTGTTAGCGAACATCTGACGCCCCAACCCACACTGTTGAGAGCAATGTTTAGATGAATATGTAAATATGTGCTTTCTTCTCAATAACAAAATAAACACACAATAAAATTGAGAATACAGCAAGCAATTTTTTGAAATGCATCTGATCATTGCAACATGTATATGTTTGCACAAGCTCTGCAATTCGGCATTCTGTAACAGTCATGTGACGTTTGTTTAAATGCTTATAAACATATTAATGGCACAGGTGAAATTACACTGTTTAGCACAAACAGGGCTACCATAATATATGAGCAACATGTATGTTCAATATGAATAATGTTTATGCATGGTTATTGAAAAACCTAAAAAAATAAATGTTTCTGAAATAAGGTCACAAGACACATACTAAATATCTCTCCACAAGACTTGTCGCCTAGAGTTTTTTTTTTTTTTTTGCTTCAGCACATTGTTAGTCATACCTGAAAACAAACCCTGTTCGAATTTTGCCATTCTATAGAATTGGTTCAAAGTTAGAGTTGGAAGCATCTTGAAAATAAAAGTCTTTTTCATGTTTCAGTTTGATCATGTGATGTTGCAGTTGCAATCTATGACACTAATCCTCTGAAGAAATAGGAAGTCACTGCTGTAATCCAATATCACCCTATCACACTCTCAATCTTAACATCTGTCCTCAGCCTTAAGAGCAAAGTAGATAGACATCCTAAAACAGATAACAAAAAACGGATAACAAAAAAAACAGATAACAAAAAAAATGTCACATCCTGATAAGCTGGCGCTAAATGTTACTAAGAAAAGCAGGAGAAGCCACTGTATATAAAAATGTTCCATATATAATAAGTAACTTAAGAGTGCACAAAACACAATAAACGCATTATCTTTCTTTCGGAGGCAGATTGCAGTCGTGTGAGACAGTTCTGGAAGTTAATTATACCGAACCACAGACGGCAAAATTCCAAAACAGCATTTCAGATGCTGTGCAGAAAGATCAGTCTGCTAGTTGGTACAGTTTTGTTGTCCCTTCATGTAAAGACATTTTTTATGTGCATCAAGTAATTTATTCAGAAATGTGTTTCCATCGTAGTTTATGCACATTTTTTCTTATCAGCTAAATAATGTATCTGAATCAAATGAGCATAAATTTGAATGCGCATTTTTAGAATTTATTCGCAGTCCATCAATCTGAGTTGTACAGAAAGGGTATCATCACAACTTTTCCCACAGGGATGAGAAATTCATCAATCTGGAGGAAGGTTTTATGAGACCAAAACATTGTAGTCCTCAAGACTAAGTTGGCAGAACTAATGCACAAGGCAAAAGAGGGTTACAACTTTTTATTTTTCCCCCCCAAAAAATAAAAAGATTTTCCCCAAAACATAGTGCTAAATTATAGCTCAATGTTTGAAAGGACTCTGTTAAAGGGGACATTTTTTCTTCTGAAGAGCAGTTTTGTGACATAGTTTTTTTTACTTGACCATGCTCTCTTGTTTTAATACAAGTCTGTTTGTGTGCATGTATACAGTATATGCTTTATTTTATTATTATTTTATATACACTTCCTTCCAGTCTAAACAAAGACTGGAAGGTCTAAACAATCTAAAACAAACACCAACCTTCACTGACTCAGAGTTTGATCAAAGCTGAAAGAAGAATTCAAATAAAGTTAGATAAAGAGATAAAGAGAATGAAAAATACGTGTTTGTAGAGCCACATTTGCAATAACCCAAATAACGGACCACTTTAGATTTTCAGGCCTCCCTCCTCAAAACACTGAGGGACAATTTGACATATTTCATAACCCTTTTGTGATTAAATTTATTGTTTGTTTTTCTGTTTGAATGTATTCACTATGTACTGTACTGTAGCTTCCTCTACTGAGCTGTTTGCTTCAGTGTCTTTGACACATGTAATTCTGGTAATTAAAATCCAGATATTTGGCTTTAAATATGTGACTTTTTGTAGTGTATGCTTGACTTTCTCCTCACTATCCCTGTGTTCTCCAAGCACCCATCCAAAAGTATCTGAAAAATAGGCCACATTCTCATCCATTTTAGTAGGGATGCACCGATACCACTTTTTAAGGATCGAGTACGAGTACCGATATTTTTTTCCTGGTACTCGCCGATACCGATACCGATGCCTGATTTTCTAAGAACAACACAATGAGACTAATGAACATATAAGCATCTTTATTTTTTTAACAACAAACTTTAACCAATAAATTTAGAGTGGTTTATTGTCAAGAACAATGAATTGGGTAAGCATTTCTGTTATTTTTATTGCTCTTGGGTTATCTTTTGACATTTTCTCTTGCCTTGAAAAGGTTTGCTGCAAAGTTTGTTGCAGAGTGCTAGTGCTACTGCTAGTGGCAAATTCACCGTGCTCACTTTTGTATTTAAATTTCAGATGTTTTATCAAGTTACTTGTATTATACTGGCTTTTGTACCTCCTCTCGATTAGGGGTGTTAATGGTTAAAACCGGTTAGCCGATTAACCGTTTAAAATTGTGGCGTCAATACATTTGCACAAAACGTTTGCGTTTTTTTTCTTCTGAATGTCGATAAAAAAATATTGTGAAATGACAGCGTTTCTATTAAAGATGTTATGCGACTAAAGCATTTTTTTTCTTTCGCAATAAGTCATTCCAAAAATAATGGCAACGGTCTATATCACAACCACCGCACTAAACATTAGCCTATTATTATTTATGTGAGGAGACGTCGTGTGTCATCCAAGCATTAATGGCAGGCAAAGACACAGAGTTTCTTTGTGTTTCTCCCTCATTTCTGCTCCGAGGTCTTGATTTTGGCATTTCTTTGAGGTTTTGTCTAGTAGGCTATTCCTTAATCTTTTATGATTTTTAAAAAAAAAAGAACTCTGCCTCGTATTATGTCCAAACGGTCAGTGTACTTGTTTTGTGTTCATTCGTCTCCCCTTATTTAATCCGTAGGCCTAATTGCAAAACGAAAAATGAATGGTTATTTTGTAAAACGCAAAGTTGAACACCAAAATGTTCATTTGAACTGTAGGACTACGTCAAATGCTGCGCAAAAATATATAGGATAGGCTATACATATCGACGAATTTTCAGATATTTGTTTGATTTTTTTTGCCCATTTAAACATTTAAAATATTTGGCAAATGAATATGAAAAAAAAAAGATTTTACTGGTTTTCTGAGGCCAAATTAGAACCTGGAAATGATATTTTCCCGCAGTAATGAATGAGTAGAGCCGTAACTAGCCTACAGAAAGGAGATTTATAGATGATTTATAAGATATAATAAATGTGTCTGATAATAAAATAATATAAAATAACGAGACATTAATTGTTTGTTAATAAACTATTGTTTTCTAAATCAGTTTCTGCTAAAAACAAATCTCCATCCCCGGATCCACCTTTAGAGAGAAATACATAATTATAGGCTACATAATTACATCAGAAGATATTGGCTTTCGATTCGAATTTGTTCGTTTTAAATTGGACATTTAAAGCTAAAGCTTTAAATGTCCAATTTAAAACGAACAAATTCGAATGCGGCTGTTTCAGTTCTCGCGCTTCAGTTCACGGAGATCATGATTCATGAAGCGCGCCTGCTGTTAAAGCACAACGTTTTCTTGTTATTGTGAGTTTACGCAAATAAATGTATTTGTCAATAATGTATTATTATTTTCTGTATGACCAGAAATCAAAGAGTATTTTAAGTTGTTTCCACTGAAAGAACTGCAATGAAACTGCAAGTGTTCACATGGGCGTCTCGCAGCCATCAGTGCACGCTCCACACTAAGCACAAACACTGGATATGCGTCAAAATATTGTGTTTATTTGTGCTTTGATCCTTTTTTGGATAAAGGCGTCTACATATGCAGCCTAATAAAATGTTACAATAATGATGATGATCATAAATATTTATTTGCGGACACTGAGTTTTTGCGAAATGCACTTGTTTCTGTAGGCTATTTTCAATTGGCAATTTCAGTTTGAATGGTGATGGAAATGTGCCTACTTTAACTGCTCTGTACTTATCACTGCGTTTTATTTCTATAAATTAATTCGTTTCAAATGGGGTCCAACCAGTTATTAAAGGTTTTAAAAATTAACTCTGTATCTCGACGTTGCAGCGCTCACACTATGGTTAACCGAGTATTAACGGTTAATGAAAAACTTGAAAACGTGCAGCCCTACTCTGGATATTAATGCAGAAATAATCGTGCAGATTGCCATGCGTGGGTCGTCATCATTGATTTTGAAAATATTTCCACACTGCTGAGGCTGACATTGCATCTGGTGTCTCTGTGTGCACTGGAAAGTTCTGTCAGTTACGTCGCGTGAGGTATCGGTCTTTGGTATCGGGGTATTTTTACGAGTACGAGTACAAGTACATGAGCTTGGTATCGGGCCCGATACCCGATACTGGTATCGGTATCGGTGCATCCCTACATTTTAGTGCCTTTCTCTTTAGAGTGCTTGATTCAGATTGGTAGCATTTCGATAATTAGTGACTGGTGTACGTTATCACTATTCTGCAAATATTTGATGATCAATATAATCGTCTGAAGGATTTCCCAGCAGTCCAAAAAATGTTTGGGTTGGTCGAAAAAAAAAAAAACAGAGTATATTAATATACAGTATATTATTTCTAGGAAATCATTTGATTGACAGGATTCATAAATGTATGGGGCTCTATATTGCACCCGGCGCAAATGACTTTATACACAAACGCATGTGTCATTCCTATTTTGCACGCGCGCAAAGCGGGAGTTTTCCCTCAAAAGACGCATGTCGGTAAACTAGGAAATGAACTTGCGCTCCCTGGGCGGATCGGCGCAAAAAGGAGGCGTGTTTTGGCGCAAACATTCCCTGGTGCTATTTTACACTTCCAGAAAACAATTCCACCACTGACGAGAAAAAACCTGGTCTAAAGTCAGTGGCGTGTTGCGCATTGTTCATAATGCTATTTTAAGCGTGCATGCTTGGCCATAATGTAGTGGGTGCATAATGCGCATACACTTTGATTCTCTCATCAACACAGATGCAGCAGTTTTTATTTTTGCTAATCATACATTATAACAAGGAAAAATATTAACACATGAGGGAAATCATTGTGGTTTACATGATGATGAAAAAACCTTATTACCCATTTTTTTAAGGCTAATTGTACTCGTAGGATACTAAAGGATCAGACCTGTTTGCCCAATAGTGGCAAGAAACATACGTATATATTGTTCAACCGATGCTGATGTGTGAGGGTTTCTCCCGTCCACATACAACGTCCCTTCTCTGTCTTTTAACTGCCCTGACAAGAACGTCGTCTCCTCGGCTGTGAACGCTCCTGGCGCGCGCCTGGTAAACCCGACGTTATAATAACAATCCGTCATGCAACATGCGCACCTGCTCTTAAAGGGTATCTTGGATGGCGCTCTGATTGGTTTATTTCACGTTACGCCCAAACCACACCTATGAATAATGAAGCTACTTCAGACCAACCCCTTTTAGATTTGCACCAGGCGCAAGAGGCATTTATCCCGCCGGGAGAATAGCAACAGCTCCGGGACCCGCCCACAAAGTTACTTGCGCTTTGCGCTTTGACACTTGCGTTTCAGATCGTTAAAATAGGGCCCATGTTGTTAAAGAAAGATGCATATACTCGCATCTATACACAACTCTTCAAAAGACTGACATCAGTTAAAAAAATAACAATTGAAGGATGCATTGATATGTCTTTAAGACATTTACAGTGTTAAAAAAAGATGTCAATTTCAGATAAATACTATTCTTCCTGGAGAGGGAAGCTGGTGGGGGATATATTTTATGCAGCACTACAGCTCTGTTATAATAATAAATGTTTCTTGAGCACTAAATCGGCATATTAGGATAATTTCTGAAGGATCATATGACACTTAAGACTAGAGTTAATGGCTGTTGAAAATTCAGCTTTATCACAGGAATAAATTGCATTTTAAAATATTTTCAAATAGTTGTATTTCGGAATATTGCCGTTTTTATTGTATTTTTGACTGTTTAAATGCAGCCTTGATGTGAATAAGAGAGTTTCAAAAAAAACCCACCGACCACAAAAAGTGGATGTTTTTCCTGCAGAGCTTTAGGGTGGGACATGAATTGACATGGCCGTCTCCCATGAGGCCGAGAGTCGGGTAAACACATCAGTCTTTTGTGCCAATCCCTTAGTTACTCACACAAGCATCCTCAAGAGTTTTATTAGAACTGTTTGGTCAGCACACACACATACACATTCCCAATAGACTTCCCATAATTAACACAGCAGAACTGCACAGCCCCGTTCTGAGCTCTTTAATTAAACCGTAAATGGTTTCAGAGGATGAGTGGATAGGAAAAAAGACTAGAGCATCAGGCAAGGTGTGTGTTTGTGCATGTGTGGTTAGTATCTCCCATTGTTCCATTGTCTGTGTGGAGATTATGAAATTTGGATTTGCATTAAGAAACTGAACAGAGCTGAACAAGCTGATTGAATGTGTGTGTGTGTGTGTATTTGAGAGAGAGATTAATTAAAATGAAAAGTGAAAAACAGATAGAGTGTTTATGTTTTTAAAGAGCCACTCCCAACACCTGAGAATACAAATGTTTGTGTCTTCCTTTACAGCATTAATGAGAAGGCTGCCAGGCAGGTGTTGGCAATAAACCTTAGTTGTGATTATGTCAGCAGTAGTGTGTGTGTGTGTGTGGTTTTTGAAGTGCTGTCTGAACATTCTGGACCTGCTGATTAAGCTTACTGGAACATTTGATTTTGACCAGGAGTAAATGAAAGATGTGTATGCTTTATGTTCATGTTTGTGTGTGCCTAGTTTAAGAGTTTCTGGTGTGTGTGGGGGGGAGGGGGGTTGTCTCTGATGCTTTTGTCAGGGCTGAGCTTTGATTCCTCACTTTTCCACTGCATGGCATGGTACGGCTCGGCTCGGTACGGCTCACATGTGGCACTTTTCCACTGCATGGTACGGTACGGTACGGCTCGCTTTAATTGGCACCGCCTCTGTTGAGGTTATAAGCATACCGTACCAATGCTAAAATGTGACGTGAAATCATTGCTGATCACTGATTGGTCAGACAGAAGTATGACAGACAGACAGTATTTGCGAGACATCAAACCCGATAGATTTAAATAGTAACAGTCATCAGCCATCCCTGTAGCACCTGTTTTAAAACAACTTGCTTGAAGAAAAAAGAAAGAAAGAATTGCTGAATCGTGGTCAGTGGACGAAGTGCAGATGTTCCTCTCGTTGGTTGCCAAGGAGTGGATAAACTATAACGATCAGACTAAATCCCACCCACTTTGAAGCAGTACTAACTGCAGTGCAAAAGCAAACTGAGCTAAAGCGAACCGAGCCGTGCCGTGCAGTGGAGCCGAACCATGCCGCACCGCGCTGAGACGTACCAGCAGTGGAAAAGCAACCTTTGAGGTCCAACTCGGTTCATTTCCCTTCAGTGCAGCAGTTCCAGGAAGAAGACAGATGAAGGCTGGGAAAAGAGATGTATGGAGAGGGATGAGACAAGCGTGAGATAGAGAAATACAGCTGAGGGAAATGGATTGTGTTGAGAGGGAAGGATGGGAGGGTAATGAAATATCAGAAGCAAAGAATTGGTGGAAGGTGTCTGGAGTAAATTAATGAGGAGGACAAGATTAAAGAACAGAATGAGGATGGAGAAAGGCATTTGATAGAATATGGGTGTTTTTTAGGGGCACTTTTGATTAAACATGTTTGAAAATAATTCATCTTTGTTAAAATAAATGTTTTTTACATGGCCTAAAAGATCTGATCTTGGCCTTAAACCTCCAAGTAGATTTGTATTTTGTGTTTGAAGCTGAAAATAAATCTGTTCATCATATAAAGTGACCATGTTTCTGTAGAAGACTTAGATTAAACCACTTGATTAATATGGATTATTATTTTTTTTATGCATTAAAATATTTTTGAAGGTTGAACACAATAGAACTGAAATTTCTCAGGTTTCATTAAAAAATATCTTAATTTGAGTTTGATGTAAATGATGTCAGATTTTGAGTCAATTATCTGAACTGTCGTGATTTTCTCTTTTAAAATCATCCCATGGTCCACCTAATATATAATTCTGTATTTCTGCCCTTATATTTCTGTAGATGTGAGGCCACACGAGGGAGCATAGTGATGTTGTTTTCTCCTTTTTTGTAGTTTTGTTTTCTCTCATGCCTTCATCCCAAGGCCAAATGCGATGTCTCGTCAAACCAGACACTTGAACCAGACACCAAATACGCACATAAACATTTATATACTGTATTAAAAATGATCTCCCACACACTAGAATTCAAAATTCTAGAATACTTCAAATCACAAGTGTGATTGATTGATTGATTTTTTTATTTTATTTATTTATTTCTGTCTTGTCCACCTGTCTCTGTCTGTCACAGATTTGTCCACCTGTCTCTGTCTGTCACCAACCCCCCTTGGGTTGTACTTGGATTGTATTTATCCTTTTTAAAATACAACAGCTCTCCACCACTGGAATAAAATCATACACCATAGTTTTATCAAAAAGACGTACTTTTCATACAGCGATGCCATTATAGTAGAGGTCCTGGGTAAGATTTGTGTGCACTTTATTTAGCAGAGAATATCTCAACTGTTCTAGACTAATATGACTCCATTGAACAACATGTGATGTGTGCCAAAATCTCTAACCGGGGCGAAAGTCCTGAAAATGACCACATTAGGTGACACTATAATGACACCACAGGTGAATAGGACATTTTCTGCCAATTTAAAGATAACCTCGTAAATTTCTTACAGATTAATCTTCATATTAAGAGAAATACTTTTTGTATTACACTTTGTCTGAAAAATAAAATAAAATATGCAAATGAGGTAATGTCTCATTAAATATGCATTCATATAAACCCTTGAAGCTACATATTTTCTGAGGAGATCACAATGTTCACAATGACCATGATTATAAGGCCATAGAAGAGTGTAAGCATTCTGATTTAATATAAAAAAATGGCTGAAAAACAGTTAACCTATTACACACATGAGGTCATTGCAGAGCACATGGCTGTCAAACGAGATGATTTGAGATCAAGAAAAGTAAGGAAATCTACTCTTTATTCTTTGTGTTGGCATGTACATTTACAGTACGAGTCATTATCATTTCAGTTGTAATTGTGTGTATTTAAATAATTATAATGAAGTTGTATCAGTTTTATATTTATTTTGGTGTGTATTGTATCTAGCTTACAACAGTTTGTCCACCAAGTTAATGAATTCAGACTATTTTCTGTGGATGGTCAATCGCTTCTCCAAAACATTGACACATGAGTGACAGTGTCCCTGGATTCACAGCTGTGAAAAGTGCAACTGTGAATGCCAAAGAAATGTTGGAATAAATAAATGTAGAAATATATAAATGTGAAAATAAATAAATGTAGACATAAAAACATAAATACATAAATGTAGAAATAAATAAAAGTGGAAATAAATAAATGAATAAATGTAGAAATTAATAAATGTGTGAAAAAAATACAATTACAATACATAAATAAGGAAATAAAAGTATAAATACTCATTTATTTGTACTTTTTTACATTTCTTTGTATATTAATTTCTGTATTTATTTATGTATTTTTTGCTGTTTTACATATCTTCGTATATTTATTTATGTATTTATTAATTTTTAATTAAGTCAGCTTTGGCATTCCATACCCGCAAACACACGCAATCATTATCGACTTCATGGCATTGGTGAGAAAGGTATAACACTTCATACACAACATGGTCATTGTGAACATTGTGATCACCTCAGAAAATCTGTAGCTTCAAGAGGTTATGTGTATGCATAATGAGATATTGCCTTATTTGCATATTTTATTTTATTTTTAAGATAAAGTGTAATACAAAAAGTATTTCTCTTAATATGAAGATTAAACTGGTAGAAATGAGAATTTCTATAAAGATAAAAAAAAAAGTCCCATTCACTTGTATTGTGATATAAGTGTCACCTATTGTGGTCATTTTCAGGACGTTCGTCCCGGTTAGAGATTTTGGCACACATCACATGTTGTTCAATGGGGTCATTTTAGTCTATAACAGTTGAGATATTCTCCGCTAAATGAAGTGCATACAAATCTTACCCAGGACCTAGACTATTATAGCGCATTCAGAAGTACAACACATGAATACGCATACAGATATGTCGTTGTGTCTCTTTCTTATAGAATCAACTATTTCTTCCTTAAAAAAAACATGTCTTTATGCTTATCCTATAGCTGGAGTAAAACCTGAAAATGAAACATGGTTGCCATAGTATCTAATGCTGGGCTCACAGAGTGGGAGTTTGTTCATTGGAAAGTATGATTGAGAGAGAGAGAGACTGTTGCTGGAATTAGATGTGTCCAGACTTCATACTCTGTGATTAGCCTGTTTGCTAACAGTATGGGGGTTATGATTAGCCACTGACATGCTTTCTGTGTCTGTATTTGCTTTTATCCCTGTCACTCTCGGTGGCCTTGGCTTAGCAGGTGTCCGGTTGAGATAGGGAAACGAAGGAAAAAAGAAATAGAACTAGGGCTTATATATAGTAGTCTGTTTTAAAGACTCCTAATAAACACCAGAAGAAAGACAGAAGAGTGAAATGAAATTAGTTCAAGGCTGAAAAGTTGGTTTGTCCACATAAAAAAAAGAAAAGAAAAGTAATGATTTGAGTGGGAGTGGATAGGAGTAAGGAAAGGGAGATATTAGTGAGATCAGAGAGGGAAGGAGATGGTAAAGATGCAAAGGAGGTCTTCAAAGTGAAGCTGGAGAGAGAAGGATAGATTATGCCGTTTGATTCATGCAGTTTGGTTAAATGCACATTGATTGCTCTGGCCATAACGAGGTCTCTGCTGAAAATACACATTAATGAATGACTCTGACAGGCCAGTACTGCTAATGAGTAAGAGGTTGGGTGGTAGGAGTCTGCATTTAGGTCTTTTACACCGTTCTGCATTTCTCACTGTGTGGTGGAACCCATTTTACTTCATAACTTCCAACTAACCATATCACCAACACCAACAGATTGCTTTAGTTGTCAATAAATAAATAAAAAGTTAATTGGCATGAAGTTCTGCATGAAAATGCGTGGTAAAGGGATACTTCAACCAAAAATGCATTTACTCATCCTTGTGTCATTCCAAACCTGTATGACTTACTTTCTTCTGTGGAACATGAAGATATTTTAAAGAATGATTGTAACCATCATGATTTCTTGAACATTGACAATAAAATATCAAATTATAAGAAATTAATACAGCTTTGGAATGGCATGAAGGTGAGTAAACAATGACATTAATGTAATGTTTTGGTGAATGCTGGGTGTAATGGGGCAACAAACCCTATTTTGAAGATGTTGACCTTGTACTCCGCAAACAAAATGAAAAACAAAATGACCAAACCTTAGCAGTCGTGTGCAGATAAATTGTGTTCAATTAAATAAATAAACGTTTTTATTAGAGGGCCGCAGAATAACTCTGACTCATTTATCTATGAAAGGGAAAGCACGCTGAGACAGTAAAAAGCTTTCAACACTATTCATTTGTTGTTTCTGAAACAGAAATGTTTCTGTGCACTGACTGTGCTGTCTTAATATTAATGTTTTGACAATAATAATTATTATTATATATTAATATTATTAGATGAATTACTATATATTAATATTGCATGCATTTTAATATTATAAAATAGAATTAATATTATTGTTGTTGATTTTTGTTGTTATTTTATTTTGTTGTTAACTCTTATTTCAATTAATTGTTTATCTACATTTGTCCTGCCACACGTTTCATTTCTGTTTTCTTTGTTTTTCAGCTTGCCGTTCTGACAGAACTCACACATTCTCATGGCAATGAGAGGTCCGGTCTGACGAATCCTGCCCCTCCAGGAACAGGAAGTATTTATCACAGCGAGAACTTCCAGTTAAAGCTTTCTCCACCACCACTGGTGGAAGAGTAGATGACTCTGCCCACTGTTACAAACCTTAATAAAGCACTACCATGTCTGTACTGAACTCATGTTTGTGATTTTATGTTTTAACAAACTAGCAAATGCTTAGCAATGACACCACACTTCTCCAGTTATTGCAGTGTCAAATCAGATGATATAAATGAATATATTACATGACAATGTGTCGCAATATACCGGTGTTGAAGATTGTGATATTCAAAGCATGAAATATCGACATTGTGTTAATTTAGAGTATGGCATTATACCGGTATTGACAATAACCAATGTTTAAAATCAATAGGACTGTTAAAACATGACACTTAAAGAGCATATTGCAGGTAAAAAAAAAAATCGAAATTTATAGATAACCTTGTATGAAAATACCATATGAAAAGTTAATGCAGGATTTAAAATGTTTTAAAACAACATAAGGGCACTAATTTAGAAGATAAAGTGAGCGTTTCTTGGACTGCTAGTAAAAACGGCTTTTTTTTCAACATCGCGTCATTTGACGTCATATCAGGGAGCCGCAGCCTCGGCTCAGTGAGAGCAGGCTGGTGTTCAGTGAGAGCGCTCGTCAGTCAGTGTGCTATCGTTATTTTTTGCATTTTAATTTATCATCGTCATGGTAAATTATTGTGTTTGTGGAGATTGCAAAAACTCCAGCCTGTCAGGACTTCAAGATTGAGTCCACAAGTTTCCATTACAATAAAAGGGACGGTGCTATATAGCCTATCTTTCGTTCCTGGTGCGGGTTGAGCAGGTGAAGAGACGGGATTTCTCCTCTGCATCGGCTCGGGAAACGCGGTCGTGTGTAGCGTTCACTTCAGATCAAATGATTAGCATCCCGGCGATATGATGGAGTTCAACATGGTATGCCGAAGCAAGAATATTGATCGTGGTATACTACCAATGGCATCAAATAGTGTTATAGGTAACTAGTCATGTCATGCCCTAAATAAAACTTGTAATTGAAAAACAAAATTGGTTGTTTAAATACTCAAACCTTTAATGTTCTGTTTATGTTATAACCAAGGTGAAAAATATGTATTAAAAATTTACCCGAGTATAGCCTATGCTTTTAGTATAGAAATATACTCAAGTAAAATTTTTATACATTTAATAGTATATAAATCTACCCTAAACATACTAATGTCTGCTGGCCTGTTATAGAATCTGTACAGTATTGTGAGCACAGTGTATCGTTAGCGAACGTGTATACTATAAGCACGTCTCTCACCTAAAAGGCACCTGTCCTGTTCTCCACTGGTTCTCCTCACATCACAGGTCAATTTTTCTCTGACCATTCTGTCTGACATTATCCTGGCCTGTCCCTGATCTCTTTAGCATAGCAGGCTCATAACTTTATGGCTTGATCCGTCAATACGAGTATTTCCTCAGCGTCCGAAATGTCATGCGATCCATTGTTTTCCTGTTGTGTGAATCGACCGCTCTCCCGCTCATTGCGTCACGCCCGCCACGCCCATTTTCAGACGCGGAAGTAAAATTTTCTCACAAAAACGACTGCAGAAGCTTCTGTGGCGTGTTTATACGTATATTTTAAAGAAAATCTAGTTCCTACATTGTTTTTCTATGCATTGACTCGTTGGGTCCTCTAACCTGCAATATGCCCTTTAAATACTCCAGCGCGAGTACCTGGTTGACCTCTCAAGTGGCACCCGCTGCGGCTGACATATCAAAGACGCAGCCCAGGCCGCGCAGCTACTCAAGAATGTCGTCTGAGCGAGATAGTGAAAACATTCTGTCCACACCCAAAAAAAGTAAACTCGCCTGTATGGGACTTCTTCGGCTCAAAAGAAAGCACTTTAAAGGGGGTAGCACACCGAATGAGTATGAAGGTAGATTTGTGTCTTTATTATTAAAGGGTTAGTTCACCCAAAAATGAAAATTAAGTCATTAATTACTCACCCCCATGCTGTACCAACCCCGTAAGACCTTCGTTCATCTTCGGAACACAAATAAAGATATTTTTGATTGAATCTGAGAGCTGGATCAGTCCTATATAGACTGCCTAAGGGACTGGCTCTTGACGGCCCATAAAGTCATTAAAGAAAAGGTTTAAATATTCCATGTGCCTACAGCGGCTCAATTATAAGTTTATCAAGCGACGAGACTACTTTTTGTGCGAAAAAAACATAAATAACGACTTTATTCGACTATTCTATTACTTTCTTATGGGCGCATGCGCGAGAACTGAGACGAGGACGTTCTCATTCGACTACTTTTTGTTGCCGGCTGCTCACCGCTTAGGAGTTTTACCGCCACCTACCGTATAAGATGATGATCCATATATAAGGCGCTCCGGATTATAAGGAACACTGTCGTTTTTTGAGAAGATTAAAGGCTTTTAACTGCACCTTATAGTGCGGAAAATACGCAAATTGAAAAGCGTATGTACAGCGCACATCTTCCTCTGCTTGTAAACAGAAAGTTTTGCGCTTCCAGCTATATCAGCACATCATCTTATACGGTAGGGGGCGGTAAAACTCCTAAGCGGTGAGCAGCCGGTAACAAGAAGTAGTCGAAGGAGAACGTCCTCGTCTCAGTTCTCGCGCATGCGCCCATAAGGAAGTAATGGAATTGTCGAATAAAGTTGTTATTTATGTTTTTTCGCACAAAAAGTAGTCTTGTCGCTTGATAAACTTATAATTGAGCTGCTGTAGGCACATGGAATATTTAAACCTTTTCTTTAATGACTTTATGGGCCGTCAAGAGCCAGTCCCTTAGGCAGTCTATGTAGGACTGATCCAGCTCTCAGATTCAATCAAAAATATCTTTATTTGTGTTCCGAAGATGAACGAAGGTCTTACGGGGTTGGTACAGCATGGGGGTGAGTAAATAATTACTTAATTTTAATTTTTGGGTGAACTAACCCTTTAAATAAATAAAAAATGTTGCTTCAATCAAAAAAAAAATATTTTCAATTAAAAAAACCTTCACTTCAATGAAAAAAAAACTTTTGAATCAAAGAAAAAAAGTATTTGAATCCAAAAATATATTTGAGACTCAAAAAAATATATTTTTTTGTTTAAATAATTTTTTGTTTAAAGCAACCTTTTTAATTAAAGTAACTGTTACGGAGCAGGCTCCCGCTCCGCCTCCTCTCAACCAGCAGAGGGAGCCATCACCGGAGTATTAATCATAGCAGGACTCCATTCTCCATAATGCACCACTACTGGGACTGATTACACACACACCTGAATCTCATCGGACTTCCTATATAAGCCACACTCATACATTCACCCAGTGCGAAGTATTGCATTGCCACGGCTGTAATGACTGAGCGTTTTTCCCTTGCCTGCCTTTCCTGTGTACCGACCTCGATCTGTTCTGCCACTCTCGTTAGTCTGCTGCCTGCCCCGACCCGGATTGTTTTGGATTATTGTTGTTTGCTGCCTGTCCTGATTCTCTGCCTGTTATTCGACCATTCTCTGAGCCTGTTCTGTGATAACCCTGCCTTGCCGATCTCTGACCCTTGCCTGTCTGACTTACCTTCAATAAAGCTGCATATGGATTCAAACATGTCTCGGGTGCCGTTACAGAATACTTCGCCGACCACGAATCCAGCAGCGGTCTTACAGATCTCATCCGAGCTCACGTCCCAAGCCTCACGCCTTGATCTTCATCATCAGCAACTCAGCCACCTGACGACTCTCACGGAGAAGCTGGTCCAAGGTTTGCAAGAGCTACGATCCGCCATCGCTAATCCGCCTACTACACCTGTTAATCCTCCGGTAGAGAATCCACCAGTGAACCCCACAACTTCCTTAGCCCCGAGACTGGCGTTTCCGGACAAATTCGACGGTAATCCGACCAAATGTAAAGGGTTTCTTCTCCAATGCACCCTCTTCGTAGAACAACAACCATCCCTGTACAGTACGGATTCCAGTCGAATCGCATTTGTTTGCTCCCTGCTCACCGGACGAGCACTGGAATGGGCGACAGCGGTGTGGAATAATACCAGTTCTTCGTTCACTTCGTTCAGCGAGTTCGTTCAACAATTCCTTCAAGTCTTCGAACATACATCTGAACAGGGGGATGCCGGTGAACAGTTATTGACTCTCTCTCAAGGGAATAGATCCGCAGCGGATTATGCTCTCGCCTTCCGCACCCTCGCAGCACAAACCAACTGGGTAGAGAGCACATTAAAAACTCTATTCCGCAAAGGACTTTCTATTGAGCTACAGTCAGAACTCGCCTGCCGTGATGAAGGTAAATCCTTATCTGAGTTTATCAACCTGGCCATCCAAGTCGATGCTTTGATCCGCTCCCGTCGACCAGTCCGGTTTAACCAACGTTTCCAGTCTGAGAATTTCGCCGAACCTGAACCCATGCAAGTAGGATTCTCTCATCTCACGCCAGAGGAGAGAGAACGTCGCAGACAACAAAGACTCTGCATGTATTGTGGCCAGTCAGGACATCTGAAGTTCGCCTGTCCAGTTCGCCCGACAACCGCTCCTCGCCCGGTGAGTTCATGCTCAGAAAGCCTATTGAAACCTTCTAACTTCAAATTACCCATTATTATCACTATTAGAGGAGAACAGATCAATGCCATGGCTCTCATAGATGCTGGTGCCGCGGGGAATTTCATATCTCATACTTTCGCTGATCATTGCAAGCTCAAACTAATTCCCTGTCTTTCCTCCTTGGCAGTGGAGGCGCTAGATGGCAGACCCCTAGGGGAAGGAAGAATTCAAAATAAGACCGAAGAAGTTGAACTACGCGTCAGCTCCCTGCACACTGAACTGATCAGCTTTTATGTCATACAATCACCTCATCACCCCATAGTATTGGGTTTTCCCTGGTTACAAGCTCATAATCCGCAAATTTCCTGGTCAGAGGGGCAAATCATACAATGGAATCTTTCATGTCACGATCGCTGTTTAACCCCGGTAATCCGCGCCCCTTCTCACGCAGCAAATAACGAGTCTCGAAGCGTTTGTGAAATTGATTTACCCCGAGAAAATTCAAGCCCAGTGTCCAAGACAGATCCAGAAACAATAAATATTGAGGAAACAGAGATACCCATCGTTTATGCTGATCTCAGGGAGGCATTCAGCAAGAAGAGGGCTTCCCAACTTCCCGAACACCGCTCCACTGACTGTGCTATCGATCTCATCCCAGGTTCCACTCCACCCCGAGGCCGAGTATTCCCGTTATCACAACCCGAATCTGACGCCATGAGAACCTATATCCAGGAGGAACTCGCTAAGGGCTTCATTCGTCCGTCTACCTCTCCCGCTGCAGCCGGATTCTTCTTTGTTAAGAAAAAAGACGGAGGTTTACGACCCTGCATCGATTACCGGGCTCTTAATGATATCACTGTAAAATTCCGTTATCCTCTTCCTCTAGTGCCAGCAGCTCTCGAACAACTTCGGCAGGCCAAATTCTTCACCAAACTGGATCTACGCAATGCTTATAATTTAATCCGTATCCGAGAGGGGGATGAGTGGAAAACGGCATTTTCTACCACTAGTGGGCACTATGAGTACCTCGTCATGCCGTTCGGATTATCCAACAGTCCGTCTGTGTTTCAATCTTTCATGAATGATATTTTTCGAGACATGCTGGACAAGTGGGTGATAGTCTACATAGACGACATTCTGATTTATTCAAATTCCATGGAGGAACACGTTCAGCAGGTCAGACTAGTTCTCGAACGACTCATCCAGCATCAACTCTTTGCCAAAGCTGAAAAATGTGAATTTCATCAGACAAGCACATCATTCCTGGGTTATATTATCAGTCATGAGGGGGTCGCCATGGACGAAGGAAAGGTAAAGGGGGTCCTGGAATGGCCATTACCACAGACTCTAAAGGAACTACAACGTTTTCTAGGATTTGCAAACTTTTACCGAAGATTTATCCGCAATTTCAGCATCATTGCTGCTCCTCTCACGGCTATGACCAAACGCCCATCATCCAAATTGAAATGGTCTAGCGAGGCAGAACAGGCGTTTAAAGAACTGAAATCCCGATTTACGTCAGCACCCATCCTCCATCATCCAGATCCCGAGAAGCAGTTCATTGTGGAGGTGGATGCGTCCAACACTGGTGTAGGAGCAGTGTTGTCACAACGACAAGGAAATCCAGAGAAAATGTATCCATGCGCCTTTTTCTCCCGCAAACTTTCACCGGCTGAGCGAAATTATGATGTGGGGAACAGAGAGCTACTGGCTATGAAACTTGCACTAGAGGAATGGCGACATTGGCTGGAGGGAGCAAGTCAGCCCTTCATCATTTTTACGGATCACAAGAATCTAGAGTATTTACGGTCGGCTAAACGTCTCAACCCTCGCCAAGCAAGATGGGCGTTATTCTTCACCCGTTTCCAGTTTACTGTCACATATCGCCCAGGGTCCAAAAATATCAAGGCTGATGCTCTTTCCCGTCAAGCTGAAGGTACCATTCAGAGTCCTGCTTCAGAAAACATCATCCAACCCAATCTACTGGTGGCTCCCATCCAATGGGACATCATCACAGAAATCCAACAGGTTAACAGTCACACCCAGATCCCATCCGCATGTCCAGACAACCGACTATACGTCCCGGAATCTCTCAGAATCAGACTCGTCGACCACGTTCCTTCAACTCCCAGCTCTGGACACCCAGGGATTACAGCAACTATCCAGCTCCTCCAAAACCGCTTTTGGTGGCCAACCCTAGCATCTGATACCACTAAGCATGTGAAGAACTGTGTTAACTGTAACATGTCCAAAACACCCAGACAGCTACCTGCAGGCCTATTAACACCACTCCCCACACCTCAACGCCCCTGGTCTCATATCGCAATCGACTTCATCACCGATCTACCCAAATCTCAGGGACACACCACCATCCTTACCATAATTGACAGGTTCTCCAAGGCTTGCCGACTCATACCCCTACCCAAACTCCCCACCGCCTTTGAAACTGCTGAAATTCTCTGCAATCAAGTCTTTCGCTTTTACGGTCTACCTGAAGACATTGTCTCCGATCGTGGTCCCCAGTTCACTTCAAGGGTTTGGAGTGCGTTCTTTAAAAATTTAAACGTAAACATCAGCTTAACCTCAGGATACCATCCTCAATCCAACGGTCAGACAGAACGGTTAAATCAAGAAATCACACGCTTTTTAAGGGCTTACTGTCAAAAGGAACAAACAGAGTGGAGCAGATACTTGTTTTGGGCAGAATATGCGCAGAATTCATTGGTCAAACCAGCTACAGGACTAACCCCTTTCAAGTGTATACTCGGCTTCCAACCTCCACTGTTTCCCTGGTCCGGAGAACCGACGGAACTACCTTCTGTAACAGAATGGCTACAAAAGAGTGAAAGGATCTGGAATCAGGCCCATACTCATCTTCTGCATGCTGTCCGAAGACAAGAACTACAGGCCAATCGTCATCGACGCCCTAGCCCTCACTACAGCGCTGGTCAATGGGTGTGGCTCTCCACTAGAGATCTGAGACTCCGACTTCCCTGCCGTAAACTCAGTCCCAGGTATGTTGGTCCATTTCAAATAGTAAAACAAGTTACCCCTGTGTCTTTTCGCTTGGATTTGCCTGCTGATTACCGCATCTCTCCTACCTTCCATGTATCCCTCCTGAAACCTGCTGTGGGTCCGAGGGGAGTGTCGGAAGCGGGAGTCACAGCCCCAGATCCTGCACCGCTCCTGATCAACGGCGAGGAGGCATACCGTGTGCACGAAGTGCTGGACTCCAAGCGCCGGGGTAATGTTCTCCAGTATCTGGTGGATTGGGAGGGGTACGGTCCGGAGGAACAATCTTGGATCAACGCCAGTGATATTCTGGACCCATCACTCACAGAGGAATTCCACCGCAACTATCCGGAGAAACCGGCCCCTCGACCTCGTGGAAGACCCCGGCGTCGTCAACCTTCTCGCCTCAGGAGCTGCTCGCAGGAGGGGGGCTCTGTTACGGAGCAGGCTCCCGCTCCGCCTCCTCTCAACCAGCAGAGGGAGCCATCACCGGAGTATTAATCATAGCAGGACTCCATTCTCCATAATGCACCACTACTGGGACTGATTACACACACACCTGAATCTCATCGGACTTCCTATATAAGCCACACTCATACATTCACCCAGTGCGAAGTATTGCATTGCCACGGCTGTAATGACTGAGCGTTTTTCCCTTGCCTGCCTTTCCTGTGTACCGACCTCGATCTGTTCTGCCACTCTCGTTAGTCTGCTGCCTGCCCCGACCCGGATTGTTTTGGATTATTGTTGTTTGCTGCCTGTCCTGATTCTCTGCCTGTTATTCGACCATTCTCTGAGCCTGTTCTGTGATAACCCTGCCTTGCCGATCTCTGACCCTTGCCTGTCTGACTTACCTTCAATAAAGCTGCATATGGATTCAAACATGTCTCGGGTGCCGTTACAGTAACATTGTTTTTGATTGGACCATATAATGGGTAGGACATTTGTGTCTTTATCATTCAATCAAAAAAGAAGTTGCTTCAAACAAACAAACAACAGAATCAATACAAAAGTCACTTCAATGAAAAGATAAACATTTTCAAATATAGAAAATCATTTTTGAATGCAAATAAAATATTTGAGACTCCAAAAATTGCATTTGAACACCTTTTGTTTTAATTGAAAATGTTCTCTTTGATTGAAGTAATCTTTTTTGTGTTTGGGCCATACATGGGTAGGACATTTGTGTCTTAATCATTCAATTCCAAAAAAGTTGTTTCAATCAAAAAAAAAATATTTTCAATCAAAGAAAAAACTGTTCAAAAGCAAAAAAATAAATAAATAAAAAATTACCCCGTGAATAAAAAAAAGTATTGAAGAGAATGTGTTTTTTCGTTGTTTTTGTTTTTTATTTGAAGTGAAAAAAAAAATAGAAGTTCAAATTGTTTTGATTGAATCATTTTTTTTTTTTTTTTTGAAGTGCAAAAAGTTTTGAAGTTCAAATTTTTTTGATTGAATCATTTTGACACAAACGTTCCGCAGTGGGCGGGTGCTTCTCTGTTGGTCAGACATGTTTGATTGACAAGTGTCTACACCAACGACATCTTTCTGACAAAGAAGTCATGTTCGCCACTCGCCAGCAAGTTTTTACCCCTACAGGATATTATCTACCTATTTATCATTTGATCTTGTGGCTCTAAGCATCGCGCCAGCCACACCAGTCACACAATCTCTCACTGTTTACATCTATCAGAAACTCCGATTAATACACGAAAGCACAGTGTTATTCTGCTCTTATGTACCTATTAATTTGTCATTTTATCCATGGGCGTCAGTTTGGTTTGCTGGGGGACAGAGACGTATTCGGAAGAGCATTTTCAAAAGTGCTGGGTACAATGACGCATTCATTATTTTTTTGTCTTTCGAGTAGGTCATGTTTTGAAAGACGATTTCCTGTAGCTTCCTGATGTAGGCTACATAAATAAAAATGAATACAATGTTTTCCTCATCAAAAAAAACAATAATGTTTATCAGTGGTTGAATTGATATAATGTTTATCAGTGGTTGTATATGTTTTGATGAGGGAAAAAAATATACAAAAAGTCTTAGAAAACATCTTGCTTGATAAGCTAAATGTGTTTATTAATTCTAAAGACAACCAGTTTGGATTTAAGGCAAAACATGGTACTGATCTTACGGTACTGTGCATTTATGCATTAAAGGAAATTGTAAATAAGTACAAAGATAAAAACTCAACAGTTTTTATGTGTTTCATTTATGCGTCTAAAGCTTTTGATCGGGTTAACCATGCTAAGCTATTTTCTAAAATGAGACAAAGAGGGGTTCCAGAATACATTGTGAGAATCTTGGCCTATTGGTATGCCCACCAGTTGTTGCAAGTTAAATGTGGCAATAAGGTCTCTGCCCCCTTTGGGGTCAGTAACGGGGTGAGACAAGGAGGGATTTTGTCCCCAATTTTGTTTAACCTTTATATGGATGAGCTGTCTGAACGTTTGAATGGTTGTAAAACTGGCTGTATGAATGGGACTAATTTAGTGAATCATATTATGTACGTGGATGATCTTGTGGTGTTTAGTCCAAGCAGTGCTGGGCTTCAACATCTTTTAAATGTGTGTTCTGATTATGGTCTGGAACATGATATTGTATATAATCCTGATAAGAGTATGGTTATGGTCTGCAGAACTAAGGAGGATAAAAGTATAAAATTTCCAGTGTTTAAGTTGTCTAACCAGAATCTCACGGTGTGCGAGAAAGTGAAATATCTTGGACATAATTACTGAGCACATGACAGACGATGATGATATTGAAAGGCAACGCTGCTTGATGTATATGCAGGCAAATATACTGTTGCGTAAGTTTAGTTTCTGTTCAGATGAGGTGAAGGTGTCACTTTTTAAAGCATATTGTACAACATTTTATACTGCTCATTTGTGGTGTAACTATAGAACATCTAGTTTACAGAAGCTGCAAGTAGCATATAATGATGCTATGAGAATCTTATTAAGGAGACCTAGATGGCATAGTGCAAGTGAAATGTTTGTCAGTGTACGTGTAATCACTTTTAAAGAACTGTTACGTAATTTTATATATAGATTTATCTGCCGACTTAATGACTCTAAAAATGAAATTATTGTGAGTTTAATAAATGTGAGGGTTAGTACTACACGGTATCAGTCAAAGCTGTAGAGACACTGGAACTGGTTGTTGTAATGGATTGTATGGGTTGTGTTTTTTTTTTTTTTTTTTTTTTTTTTTTTTGTTTGTTTGTTTGTTTTTCTCTTTCTTTCTTTTAAAATGGACTTTGAGTCTGTAATAAAGTTTTGATTGAGTGATTGATTGATTGATTGATATACGAGAACGGAATTAGAACCCATGAGAAACGGGGACACGTTTGTGTGCATTTTGAAGTGATTTCACCAAAACGAATCTCCGCAACGGATTGAAGTGCGTTTCCGAGAGAAGACAACACATTTCAGTGCTAGATCGCCTATTATTTAACAAACAAATGAAACGAATGCTGTTAACTGGAGATGTTTTATTTGTATTGGTACAGCTATAACGCGAGATGTTTCAAAAGTGGTGGGTACAAAATCGACCCTGGCAAAAAGTGGTGGGGACATGCATATATACTGTATGTACAGTATATAAAGGCTAGATGTGTCGTCAGCGCTGCTGGCCAATGGAGGTCGTCGTCTGCAACTGGCGGCCATCTTGTCACAGGTAGCTCGCTCACTCGTAACATTGTGGTAATGGTACATGTACTATTTAAATGACCATAACTTTCTCAATTTTCTACCGATTTTCAAACGGTTTGGTTTGCTATAAACGTCAGAGATGTAGTTATGACACTGCACACAATCGGAGCGCTGATAGGTGTAAACAGTAAGAGATCTTGTGGCTGGTATGGCCGGCGATGCTTAGAGCCACGACCCGTTCGCATAAAAAGAGCGAATAAAATATAAGATCAGACGATAAATGGGTAAATGAGATCTGTATTGCACTATGTGTGCTTTCGTGTACTATTAGGAGTGTCTGATAGGTGTAAACAGTGAGAAATCTTGTGGCTAGGCAGGTGAAAAGCGTTTGGTTAATGGGGAATTTTGACCTATTGTGCGTACCGTTCTGTCGGGGGATATGCGCTGCATTTTGTTTTGAAAACCTATTACTGTAAATATTGTGTAAGTTCGAGTGGCAGGCACTATATAATGCAGTGGCAGGCGCATATATCCGTGGCCGGTCGTAGTAGCAGCTCCCCCTGCCACGCAAAGATTTTATCCCCTCTCCAAAAAGCTGCTGGCAAGTGGCGAACATGACTTCTTTGTCAGAAAGATGTCGTTGGTGTAGACACTTGTCAATCAAACATGTCTGACCAACAGAGAAGCACCCGCCCACTGCGCAACGTTTGTGTCAAAATGATTCAATCAAAAAAAAAATTGAACTTCAAAACTTTTTGCACTTCAAAAAAAAAAAAAAAAAGATTCAATCAAAACAATTTGAAATTCTACATTTTTTTCACTTCAAATAAAAAACAAAAACAACGAAAAAACACATTCTCTTCAATACTTTTTTTATTCACGAGGTAATTTTTTTATTTTATTTTTTATTTTATTTTTTTGCATTTGAACAGTTTTTTCTTTGATTGAAAATATTTTTTTTTTTTTGATTGAAACAACTTTTTTGGAATTGAATGATTAAGACACAAATGTCCTACCCATGTATGGCCCAAACACAAAAAATATTACTTCAATCAAAGAGAACATTTTCAATTAAAACAAAAGGTGTTCAAATGCAATTTTTGAAATCTCAAATATTTTATTTGCATTCAAAAATGATTTTCTATATTTGAAAATGTTTATCTTTTCATTGAAGTGACTTTTGTATTGATTCTGTTGTTTGTTTGTTTGAAGCAACTTCTTTTTTGATTGAATGATAAAGACACAAATGTCCTACCCATTATATGGTCCAATCAAAAACAATGTTACTTTAATTAAAAAGGTTGCTTTAAACAAAAAATTATTTAAACAAAAAAATATTTTTTTGAGTCTCAAATATATTTTTGGATTCAAATACTTTTTTTCTTTGATTGAAAAGTTTTTTTTAACTTTAATATCTAAATAACTGTCTCTAAATATATGAGAGACAGTATATGAAGGTCGACATATTGTGACGTCAAACAGTATGTTACAGAAATCACTAACCCTTTGATCGCGGTCGACCTTGGAAGGATTTTAAGTCGATCGCAAAGAGTTTTCAAAATCAGAGAAAAAAAAGCCTATTGTGTGTATTAAATGGTGCCTAGGGGATGCGGAGGCGCGCGCTTTGTAAACTTTATCCATGATGTGGTTTAAGGGACTGTGGTTCAGAAACAGTGACTATCTTACGAGCCTACACACTCTCTTGGCTTACTCTAGCTCATGGTTTCCGTTGTCCGGTAATTACTGGATATTGACCAGGAAAAAAGATGAAATGTCCGACAAAATGAAATCTCTCAGTCTCCGGTCAAATTATCCGTTAAAAATTGCGTAATAATCCTGCCCCCCTAACACAATATGAATTTGAGAATAAGCCTTAAATGTATAAAGCACAAATACACTAACCTTTGGTTATGTTATAAGGAACAGGCTAACGTTAACGTTTGAAAGTTATTTAAAAACATCGCATGCTGCATTTTAAATAAAGCTCACATCTAAAACGGCTGCAATATAGACCTAAACAACGAATGATTGAGTGAGACGTTTCAAATATGGCCAGACCAGGCAGGCTAGCCTTAAAACACACACCGCGGTAGCCTGGATGCCAGCCCGAACCCTAGCCACAACATTTTTTGGTCGGGAAGTTCTGTCTGGACTCGATCCATTGAGGAGTAATTATGATCAGTCAAAAAATGGTTGGGCCAATCAAATTGCCAGGGCGGGCTTTATACGGTGATGGACAGATGATTTGCAGTTACGTAATGATCACGTCATCAAATAGCACTTGGTTTGAATGGGTTTACAACAGTTACAACTGAGAATGCTCTGGTTTTAACCAGGCTAGTCCATTGTGGCCTTTTTTGTCAAATTTTGTTGTTGAATAAAACCAGATAATATTCAGTTTTAAGTAAGCAGGTTGAACATTCTCAGCTGGTGAACAAAGTGCACACCAGTATCATTAATTCCAATATACACAGTTACTTGCACAGGAAACAGTTATATGTGTGTGCTAGAGACCAAATACACAGAGTTCTTTAAGCAATAAAGAGCAGGCTTTGTTCCCCTATAGCCTCTGAGACAGGATTGTTCTCTCTTCAAAAGCTCATTTCAGTGTCCTAAACAGTGCAAGGCACAGAGATGCACCACAAACACTGCCTTGTTGATGCAGCTGTGAGTGCATTTTGTGTAGATACATTGATAGTTATAGTGTCTTTCTTTTGGTTCCCATCAATTAACATGAGAAGGAAATCAACACGGCCACAGCAAGAACGCCTCTTGAAATAAGGACTCTGCGCGTTATTTTTCCACCTACACTTCTATACATAGAGCATTTATGTTCCCTAAGCTGTTCAGCATGACTGCTTCCACATCACTTTCCACATTTAATACACACGTACACACTTTGAACACCCTGGATAAAAGGCTATTTCTAAGTGTGCCGGTGGGTGTGTGGGCAGTTGAAGAGAGTGAATAAAAAGGATGGAGTGTTTTTCGATGGCGGCTTTAAATCCCTCTGATTGTTCTGAGCCTCGACCTGTGTCTCTAAAGTGTTGTGGGAAACCTGACAAATGTGCATTCGGGGCAAGAAATTATTAGGGGTCATTTGTGAAAAGTTTTGCAAAATGACCTTTCATACTCTCAGTTGCCGTTATGAGGTTAACCGTATTTAAAGCATTTCTGAGGTTACTTATCTGTGTTTAATTATTTAATTTAAAAAAATAGTCTTGTTTTTTTCTGTACAGTATATGCTGACTATGGAATGGATGCTTTCCCTGCCACATTTAGTTGTTTGATGCATAAGGTAGGCTAATAGTGTAATCTCACTTAATAATAAATATTGAAGCCTTTTAAAAAAAGCACATCCTCATTAATAAAAAGAAAGCTATGCTGTTAAAAACAGTTGTTTATTCCAGCAAGACATGTTTCATGAACCTTTTCCTTTTAAAGGGTCTCCTTTACTCTGTAAAGCACAGAGAGAGGAAGAGAGAAGAACTGGCATCTATTGCACTGTATTGATCTGGTTGTGAGTAGAGTACTCCATAAATATAAAAAAAAAAAACTGCTGGACACAAAATCAAGTGCAAAGAGAGAGCTGTGAAGTGCAGTGTTTGTGTTTATTTAAAAAAAAAAACATTAAGCAGACTTTGCTTCAAGTGCAGTCTTGGCATATTTTTAAAAAGCAATTTGCTGACTTTCCATTCACCTGTTTTCCATTTTCATGTTTTTAGGACAATATATATATAATGGGAATACATAATTTTCTGTGGATGTTGCCATGGCATGGATGTAGATGTAAAAGGCAAATGATTTGTAATATTACTTTCCCTTTAATTGAGCCTGAATCAGTGAGGAATATTAAAAGCTGTTTAACCCCTCATAATATCAGATGAGGCAGAGTGGAATAGAGGGACTAGGGACACATCTGCTTTTTGATCAGCAATCAATGTTGTGCGGGATAAGCACGCAGACTCCGACATCATCATCATCATCGGTCGAGCTGGGCTAGGGATCGACGAGAGGTTTCCCTCCTTTCGATTTATTTCGACCAGACGCGGCAAAAAGACAGTTCCATGGTTTCTGATTCTTTGCCAACTCGCTGATTTCCTTTTCACTGAGAGTGATCATGCTTTGGTCATTGATGTGATGTATTTGTACGTGGTACGATGTGGTGCCCCATGCCTGTTTGTTGGTTTGATCTGTGACTCATATAAGACAAAACGTTTGACCGGTTCATCTTCTGCCATGCGAATACAGTGGCCTGTGAACTTAAGCTTGCGCTCGCATATAATTGTGCTTATAGGCACCTGTTGAACCGTTTCGTATAAATGTTCATTTGTGATATGGTCGTTCTTCTGGTCTATGCCAAGCATGATGCGGTAACAATTTGATGTGTTGAGTCGATACGCTAGATATTTAGTGAGGATCCATGTTTCGCAGCCATAAAGCAAGATGGAAATGCATGTGGCTTTAAAGAGTCGAATCTTGAAGTTGATCTTGTTCTTGGGTGCTTTTAGGATGGATTTGAGTTTATGAAACGCTATCCAAGCTAAACCAATTTGAACATTAACTGTCATGATTCTGCCATCATGTCCGTGGTTTCTCCTAGTATTGTGGCAGGATCATGACAGACCCATGTTTTGTGTGCAAGCGCATGGCCAGCTGTTTTGGCCATGTGCTTGTGTTGTCTCGTTTCTTTACTCCGCCCCCTTGATATCCTCGTCTCGTCTTTATTGTCTAGTAGTCAGTCTCACCTGTCCTTGTCATTAGTGTCTCCCTATATTATTCCCCTTGTGTTTGCTGTTCTTTGTCGGTTCATTGTTAATCCATGCCAAGTTTGTGAGTACCTGTCAAGAGTATTTGTCCTGTTAATCTTTTGCTCGTGTCAGTCGTTTATCTAGTAGTATTTTGTCAGTACCTTGTCTAGTCAGTCACCGTAGTCCTTGTCAGAGTCTTGTTTTGCCCCCTCGTGGGCTTTGTTTTCCCCTTTTTGTCTACAATAAACTATCTGTGATTGCATTCTGTCTGCGCCTGGGTTCATCCGTCACCCACACCATAACATTAACGTCTTTGTTTGTTGACCCTACGTAGGAACCTGGGTTGAAATCATTTATGATGGCTACCTCATGCTCATCTATCTTGAGTGCAGGAGCAGGAGTTCCATCTATCTGAATGTTCAGGCTGATTTGCTCGGTTTTGTTGATATTTATGTCTAGGCCTACTTGGTGTGCTTGTATTTTGAGTGTGGTGACTTTTTTTGGTGACGTTTTTGTTGTTGCTCTCCATTTTCTTTCAATTAGGGCGATGTCATCGGCAAAAGCTTGATAATTCACTTTGTGACTTAGTTGCGAGAGTTGATGCACATAAAGTTCTCTAACTTCCATCTGTTTCCTTGCCTTTTTGTGTAAGATGTCTAAATTTGTTAGCTGATAGTTTTGAGATGTAGTCAATGACTATGATGAATAAAAATGGTGCCAAGACATCACCTTGAATTACACCTGTTGTGATTTTGAAAGGCACGGAGCACTGGCCTTGCAGGTATACTTGGCTTTTCGAGTCATCATACAACACCCGAAATGCATCAACGATCTTTGCTGGAATGCCGTAGTGTCGGAGAATGGCGAACATCATTTCTCTTGAAATCGATGAATTTAATGTAAAGTGGGATATCTTGTGCATATGCTCCATCCTTTATTCATCGCAGGATATGAATTTGCTGGATGCAACTGCGGCCTGTTCTGAAGCCTGTTTGGTTCTTATTGTGCATAATGTCAAATGGGCTGACGAATTCGATTTAAGATCATGCGATTCTACAGATTTTCTGCAATTGATGTAAGGGTGATTCCACGCCAGTTTGTCATTTGTTGCCGGTTTCCTTTTTTTGGTAGAGGTATGATGAGATGTCTATTGGGTGGGTGCGTGACAGTTTTCTTAGAACATTTGACAAATATAGAGCAGCTCGTCGACTATGAAGTCGCCGCCGTCTGTGAGCACTTCAGCTGTCATTGCGTAGTGTGGTCCAGACGCTTTATTGCGCTTTTGGTCTTTGATTGCTTGCTTTAGTTTGGATCGATTAAATTGAGCAGTTTTGATATCAGTACAGTCGGGTGATGGAGCTGGGAGAACTGTTTGATCTGCGTATTTATTTTTGTTGTTTAGCAGTGAATCGAAGTACTCGCGCCAGCCTTTAAGTAGATCGTTTTTATCTTTGGGCGTTGATCCATCAAGTTTCTTTACTTTGCTTGGGTCGGCCTTGTTGTCGTCACCTGAGATCTGATTGTTCTATTTTCTTATCTGCGTTCTCCAGCGCTTCAAGCTGTTGGCCAAGATGCGCTTCTTTGTCATGTGTAAATGTGTCAGACACTTGGTTCTGTAGGCTTTGCCACATCATTTTATGTGAGGGCAATCTTGTTCGCTTGTACATTGCCCTGACCTTATTGCAGGTGCTAAGTACTGAATGGACTGAATGGAACAGAGGGAACTAAATACATGGAAGAATCAAACATAATGAGGTGCAAACAGGTGAAACAGATTAAACAGGACGGTGAACGGGAGGCTGATGAGGGAGTGAGTTCAGGTGTGCAGACTAGAGGATCATGGGAAGTGCAGACAGGATGGTGCAGACGCAGACTGTGACAGAACTCCCCCCTCCCGGAAGGCGTGGCCTCACGCCGCAGAACAGAGGAAGGAGGGGGGGTGATCTGAGGGCTGAGCAGGTTGCGGGCGTGGCCAGGGCGGAGCAGATGGAGGGAGGACCCCTGGTGGAGCCGATGGAAATGGGGCAGACGACACCAGACTGACTGACAGGGGCAGAGCAGATGGGAGAGGAGACCAGGGTGAAGCTGAGTGACTGACGACATGTGGTGCTGATGAGGGACCGAGGGAACATGGTGACACCGCAGGCTCAGGTGACTGAAGTGATGACAGGGGCACAGAGGGACACGGTGAGGACAGAGGGAGTAAGGGCTGACGGGTGACTGGAGGGAGTGAGGAGTCCAACTGAACCGGGGGGTGACATGACGAGGCAGAGCCGGAGGATGGAAGTCCGGAGGTGAGGGAAGGACGATGAGGGACCACAGGGAATCCGGAGGGACGAGGGAGCCTGGCGGAGCTGGTGGACTGAGGGGCCATGGAGGAGCTGAGGGAGGTAAGAGCCACGGGGGAGCAGATGGGACGAGGGGCCGAGGAAATGTCCAGGTGGAGGAGGTGGGAGGCGAAAACTAAGGACCCAACGACCAGGCTGGGTCAGGAGGGCTGGCAGACAGAAGGGCTGACGGATGAATGACGGGAGGATGTGGGAGAGGGAGGCTGGGTGGGATCCTGGTCTCTGGTGCAGATTGGACGGTCTCTGGCGCTGACTGGACGGTCTCTGGCGCTGGCTGGACGGTCTCTGGCGCTGGCTGGACGGTCTCTGGCGCTGGTCGGACAGGGCTGGACGGAACCAGCGAAGAGGAGAGCTCGGGCTCGGCGGGGCTGGACGGAACCAGCGAAGAGGAGAGCTCGGGCTCGGCGGGGCTGGACGGAACCAGCGAAGAGGAGAGCTCAGGCTCGGCGGGGCTGGACGTAACCAGCGAAGAGGAGAGCTCGGGCTCGGCGGGCTGGACGGAACCAGCGAAGAGGAGAGCTCAGGCTCGGCGGGGCTGGACGGAACCAGCGAAGAGGAGAGCTCGGGCTCGGCGGGGCTGGACGGAACCAGCAGAGAGGAGAGCTCGGGCTCGGCGGGGCTGGACGGAACCAGCAGAGAGGAGAGCTCGGGCTCGGCGGGGCTGGACGGAACTAGCGGAGAGGAGGATTCAGGCTCAGCTGGGCTGGACGGAACCAGCGAAGAGGAGGGCTCAGGCTGGACGGTCTCTGGCTGGACGGGGCTGGGCGGAACCAGCGATGAGGAGAGCTCGGGCGTTGGAGTGGGGCTGGTGCCGTCATCGATGGTGAAAGGTGATCCACAGGACACCAGCACCCACTCAACATACGCAGCAAAGCTCCCCTGGGGACCCCTCCCGAACAACTGCTCTCTGGTGGCGGTGTTGAGGCCGGCATAAAGAAAGCTGCAGAGGCAGTCGTTCGGGAAGGTTGTGGTGGAAGCGAGGTGGAGGAAATCCGCCAGATGATCCTCCAGAGACCGGTCCGTTTGCTCTTAACAGAGCAATTGGACCCCTACGAAAGGGTCCTTTTTTTTCTCTCTTTATTTTTTTGATGGTCGGTCGATCTGTCACGGTGTGGTGCAGGCAGAAGATCGGGCAGAGTCCAGATCAACACGAAGATAACTTTAATTCCAAATAACAGGCAAGAAGAAGGTAAACAGGTGCAACACAGGGTAACATTCAACATCGACCGACAAAGACTGAATGGAACAGAGGGAACTACTAAATACATGGAAGAATCAAACATAATGAGGTGCAAACAGGTGAAACAGATGAAACAGGACGCTGAACGGGAGGCTGATGAGGGAGAGAGTTCAGGTGTGCAGACGAGAGGATCATGGGAAGTGTAGTGCAGGAGACGCAGATGCAGACTGTGACAGCAGGCTTTTAAGTCGCCTGCAATGATGCTCAGTGTGTGTGGCGATTGTTTAAAGGTGATGTCTTTGAGATCATTGTAAAAGGCATCATTTGGCTGTTTATCATCGCAGTCTGTTGGCGCGTAGACAGATATAATGCACATTTGAAGGTTACCTTCTAGATGTGTAGCGATTATGCGATCTGATTTGTACTCGATGTATCAGACCAATGGAGCTATTCATTTGTTGTAAAGGGATGGCTACTCATAGCAATCCTGTGTTGAGTTCGTATCAGCCAAAGTCCAGCCGTTCGTTCGGCATTTTGCTGTGATCGACTCTGTTGAGTCAATGTTCTTGGATGGCGATGATGTCGATTTTCGTAGAGTCGCAGCCAGCGATGATCTGCTCCAGCTTGTGACTGATGTTTGCACAGCCACGGTGTGGTTTTGAATTGGCCAGGGTTCGCACATTGAATGAGGCAATGGTGAATGCTTGGACGAAGGGTGCTCATCTATCTGAAGTCAGATCGGGCGCTTGGCGTCGGATAAGTCTGCTTTGGCCATGCTCCTTCATAAGGGGATCAATCTCAGGCTCCAGGTTATCAGTGCGGGTTGGGTTGGTTCCCGGATCTTTTGGTTTTGCTGTCATGTTTTGCATAGGTTGTAGTTTTTCCCACAAGCACAAGCACAGGTAGGTACGACTGTGCAGGGTTACAAATCCTCTTGCACAGAAGTTGTTTCCATGATTATACCGCCTTTGATCGGTCAGCAGTTATGTTCAAATTGTCCCCATGACCATATTGATCAATGATTCACAAAGAAAGAAGAAGACATTTCATATTCAACAGGAGAAAAGAAGTGCCCTTCTTTCTTCAATATAGAGCGAGTAATTGTGCACGCAGGAAAAACTTCTGGGCCTTGCCAAGCACAGTAATAACTTGAGGGACAACTTCCGAACTCCAAACACTTACATGTTTTCAAAGACTTATTTTACATTTTGTGAAAAGGCCATTATACCACCCCTTTAAAACACAAACAGAATATGTGGTAGAAAAAAAGCGAGTGTACCTTTTCAAAGAAAGTTTCAGAGAAAAACTATCACTTTCCTGGTAACCCTAATCACCATATAAATATGCAGAACAGATGAACTACCTTAACCCTTTCGCAATGGTTGTCACTACAGTGGACAATTATTTAAACAGTATTTTCTTGAATTTGCAAGGGGTTTGATGGCAAAGTTGCACATCAATCTCTTCAGTGGACCCTGGTGCATCATCCTATACAGTACATAACAACCAAGTTGTTAGCCATTGTGTTTTGATTTTTTTACCCCTCCAAACCAAGATGGCCAATGGTCAGTTAGTTGCTCTGGAATATACACCCATTCCTTCTATCCTAGAAGACTCTTGTTGGTAAAAAAAATAAATAATAAAAAAAAATGCCTCATGGATCAAATCTGATTAATCACCTGTCCACTAGTGGACCTCATGGATCAATGGCTATATTTCAGCTACAATTCATACTTCATACATTCATACTGTGAATGTATTCATACATTCATACAATATTGTTTTTTAAAATACTTCATCTGCAGTGACTTTTTTACTGTAAATAAATGTATTTGCATTATTAGAATGTAATTTTCATTGGCATCGAAAAAGTTATGTAATTACATAATTTATGTGACTTGTAATGCATTACTTTACTCATTTCATCAAAAAAGTTATCTAATTGCTTAATGGATTACTTCTTAGATCAAAAAGTTAGCTTTTTGCGTAATGAATGTTGCTTGTAATGCATTTATTTACTTGTAACGTCAAAAAGTACTGATTACGTAATGCATGTTACTTGTAATGTGTTTCTTTACTCGTGACAACAAAAAGGTAATCCGATTACTTAATGAACATTACTTGTAATAAAATATTTGTTAGATCAAAAAGTAATCTGATTAGGTAATGCATCTTACTTTTCATACACTACTTTACTCATAACATAAAAACAAATCTGATTATGTGATGCATGTTATTTGTAACACATTACTTTACTTGTAACATCACTTGTAAATAATTGGAATGCGTTATGCCTGCCCCAATACTGCTAATTTCACATGAGATTGAAAAAAAAATTATCTATAGGCTTTCTCAGAAGAGGGCTATGCTAGAAAAGTTTCCATCTTGAGCATAATCAGAATTATCAGCGAATTAGGGTAAATTGGCATACTCTGGCACATTGGAGGGAGTGGTTTCCACAGTTGTACCTTGACAGGTTGTGGAAAATGCTGATGGTCTCACGTCCTCATGTTCTGATATCAAATATATCCACAAGTTTCCGAGGGGCGCTCCTGTAAAAAATAAAGTGGGTGAAACTTCCGGTGAGGCGGCGGAAGTAGCATTCCAATGGTATTTATTTTGTGTGTTAGTTAGTGAAGAGGCTATCTGTTTTTCTGAGAATTATTTTACTATTTAAAGAGGCAAATCTTTATGAGAGATGTCGTTACGGAGCTCAGGGACAACATGTGCTGTTCGCAGTTGTATGTATAACCGGACTAAACTAATTCAGTGGCTTAAACGTGATTTGAACATAAGCCGAAAACAAAATCAGAGTGATCCTGCCAACGACTGTAGTTTCCATGACCTCCCAAAAGACGACGAATCTTCCTGTGTACATTTGTTTAAATTCTTAATATTCTATAAACTCTATCAGCATGTGTTTGGCTGTTGATGTTACACCTAAACTCAGGATCAAAGCCTGAGTTGACAGAATACCAAATGTACCAGTTAATGTATTCAAGTAGCACATTCATTTATAATTTTGAATAAACTCCAAAGCACAATGACTAAGTGTGTATTTTTTATTTTAATTGTTTGTCAGCTCACACAACTGTCTGTCACCATGCCTTGATGAGTACTGATTATTAATAATGTTATTATAATACTGCCAACCAACTACTGCGGAGGGTAAAGGTACTGTTATTTCACCTTTTTTAATTTTGTTGAGGTTGTGTTCCCACATCGTTAGCTAGTTTGGATCGCTATAACTTGAATGACTGTCAACTGTTGAATGAACGAGTGTCAAGCATGTCAAGTCGCGCTTTGTTTACTTCAAACTGGAAGACGCGCCCACTTTTGACGCAAGGCCTCATGGGGCGTAGGAAACTTGTGGATAGTGCAACTTTTTTTTTATATATTTTATCATTTTCACATGATTTGATATAATTGTATTGATTATTTTGTTAAATACACATACTTTATCTGTTTGATATTGTATTATGTTTAATACAGTATCTCTTCACTTTAAACCATGAATGCATACTGTCCACTCAAGTGGATATCTAAAAAATCTCTTCGAAAATTTGTTTAAAAAAAAAATCAAATCAAATATTGTTTTTCATGCCCTAGAGCGATAAAAAACCCATAGGAAAAAAAATCCTGACTGAGGTTATCATAATTCATGCATGAAAGGCTTAATATTTTCCCCAATTTTCCTGGAAAACTACAGTCAAACCTAAAATAAGCATTTTCAATAGAGGGTAAATAAGATTTGTCATATCATAGCTAGTCACAATATTTGAGGCTTTATGTAATTTCTATTTTATTCTCCTGATGAATGCCTTTCATTGTTGTATGAGAGGCCATCCACTTTAAAGATGTTTGTTCAAAATAATTTCTTCAACAATGATTTTTACGCAACAGCAATTAACACAACTAAAGGATTATGATTCATCTGTAATAACACTGACAAACTAACTTGTGAATTAAAAATGAAGCAGCACTAGAGGTTTTGTTGCCCTCGTGATTGGGTTGATTGAGCTTTGTGGAGGAGTGTTTGGCCTCCATTCCCTTTTTTCTTCCTTTTTTAATGATCTGACTCAACCACAGCTGGCCTCTCTTGAGTATTTAACACCCCCCACCCCCCATGTCTCGGCACTGCAGAGCTCTGCTCACACTGTGAATATTCAGTCTATGGAAAGAAAAAACACTATAGGCTTACCAAGATAGAGAGGGCAATTATGGAGTCCTCACAATTTGTGAAATTGACTGAATGTGAAACTGCACTGCCAAGGCTTTTATTGGCTGTGCATGCAGCATTTATTAGTGTCATGCTAATTCCAAAGTCAATGTTCTAAACTGTGCAATTTACCTGAAACCATACCCTCAAAATGCAGCATACAATGAGATGTCTGAGCCTGCTGCTGGACATTAAACAAGAAATGTTACCTCACTATCTATCTTGGTGGGCTCTAAATATTCTATGCACATCATGTGTTATGCCTTGGGGAGTCATATCATAATCTTGAGAGAAACTCAATCAGTAACAATCAATTTGGAGAGAATTTTTTTGCTCATGAGAGATCTTCAAGGACCTTTCCTCCGTATTCACAATAGTAATTCATCATCATCATTGATTTATTTGTGTTCAGGGTAAACAAACAACAATTAAACACTATTTCCTTCTGCTTTTGAACTCTGGTGATGCTAGATAACTTTCAAACCATATTGTGATCCATAATCTATGTGCCCTTTACCATTCTAGAAGATATCCCTGTGCACGTAAATAAGATGATAGGCTACGCTGTTGTTATTTTTTTACATCACTCTGTGCTCTGCAACATGTCTTACATGTTTGTTTGGATAGGATTTAAAGGTGAAGTGTGTAGTTTCATTCACTAGCGTAACAAAATGGAAAAATTATGGCTTTTTTGAACAGGTGTCAAGAGGTGTGAAAAGAGGTCTCTGCATGTCAGGCTTAACAGCAAAAAAATACACATTAAGTAAGGACATGGAATTCAACCTCTATGCTTTAGAATTAGGTTTCCCAATAAAAAAAAAATACTTGAGACATTGTTTTTCAAATATGTCAGTTCTCTAAAGAACTTCTTGGAAAAATTGAGGCAGCTTGTTTTCACGAGAAACTTCAAGCATATAAATGGTTCCTCCTTTATTAGTTGACCTAACAAAGAACAAAAGTGAGGGTTATGCTTCTGTTTTAGTTAGTGTTTTGTTCAGTTTCGGTTTGCCCATGTTTGCTGACTGTCATTTGTTCCCTAGGCAGTTAATTAGTTCATCACACCTGTCCTGTTTTTACGTTAATTATCTTTGTATATCAGCCCTGAGTTCATTCTGTTCTTTGTTCTGCAATGTCTTGTGTTGGTTGTGTTTTCTCCTGAGCTTGCCTGAGATTTTTATATTGAATACTGCTTTTTTCAGAGTAATTTGTGCGATTATTACAGCAGCCAAGCTCACAATACTTCCATAGCATTTATTAATCTTACACAAACCTAACCGTTGGTTTAAATTCAACAGTTTAAACCTATAGGTTAATTTAAACCAACTGTTGGGTTTGTCCATATTTGACCCATACCTGAGTTGAAACAACCCAGCATTTTTTTAGTGTAGATAATATTAATCTCAACATTTATATTTTTATATATTATGCGTTTTATTTGTTAACATCAGTCAATGCACTGTGCACTAACACGAACAAACAATGAACAGTTGTATTAGTATTAACGAATCGGTTACCTAACGTAACCTCGGTTCTCTCTAGATGAGGGAACGAGTATTGCATAAGCTAGCTTACGCTACGGGAAAGATTATTCTTTTCTGAGAAGTTGAAGCCAAAAAATTATCCTATAATTTTGTATCCATTGTCAACGCAGTTCAACTGCAGACCATGAGTGGGCTAGCTAGCAGCTCATTGGTTCGCTCAGGGAGAACTGCTACAGCCTATGAGGGAACTCGGTTGAACTCGCGGCCAATGAGAAGCTGACACGCTCTCATTGCGTCAAAGCCCGCCAAACGGCGTGGCCTGAGTCTATAAATAGGCGAGTTTCCCGCTGTTTTCCGGTTTTCATTAAATGAAGCGAGAACGCTAGTAGCGCAAGGACGGCCGGGAACGCAATACTCGTTCCCTCATCTAGAGAGAACCGAGGTTACGTTAGGTAACCGATTCGTTCTCTTACGAGAGGTTCTCTCATATTGCGTAAGCTAGCTTACGCTATGGGAACACATGGTCAACGCCGTGCGCGCTAAGCATCCACAATGAGTCCTGGGGGAGGGATCCCGGGGGACCCTTATAAGTGTGTGACGGGTGCGTTGCTCACCTCACATTAATTCTATCATGATTTACATTGTTTATTTTGAAGTTTAATTTAGTATGGTTTGTTACTCGATTTAAAATCCCTTAGTATTATTAATAAACACAGGACAAGGTTATGAGTTAAACAGTTTATTAAAGTTTGAATGTAAGGAAGGGTGCACACTACTTATATTCTCTCTTTACTGTTTGAATTTACCTGAGTCCTGGATTCCTCTGGTCCATGGAGTGAGCGGCCGCATTCCATGTGAAGCCAACAAAGGAAGAGGCGGGGCTTCAGCCTCCACTTTTGAGCTGTTCCAGAGGAAATTGGACTGTACCATCTTGATCCGATAAGGAGGGGGATTCCTTTTTATTATTTCATCCAGTTTAATTTCTATTTTGTTTGTTTGAAGTAGTTTTGTATTGTGCTTCAAGCAGTTGATTAAATTTTGTTTGTTATGATAGTGTATATTTTTTGTTAAATATTTGTTGTTAATTAGGGAAAGATTTATTTTTGATACTTACCTTTTCTTTTTCTTGGTAGAGGCTAAGGGGTATATTTATGAGAGGGAATGTGTGAATGGTAGTCAGATTTTTGCCCAGCCATACATCATGGTTTGCTGACCTTAGTGGTTTTTATTTTGTTTACCAGGGGAGATTTATTTATTTATTTTGAGGCCAGTTTAATTTTTGTTTGTTTCAGTTGATTTCCATCTTAGGTCTATGATTTTATGGACTTTATTTTGGAAATTACTTTCATTGGATCTGCCCCTGTGTGTAATTATTATTTAAAAGAAATAAATCTTCTTTTCTGTTCACAACCTGTCCTGCCTGTTCTTGGCCACGCCCTTACAAAGTAGGAAAATAATGTACGTGAATATAAAAGGGCCAGCAAGCGGGCCGGTGATTGTGTAGTACATAAGCACATGAGGGAAGAACAAGCGGCACGCCAGATGTATGAGTGTGACTCCCAATAGTGCAGCTCAGCATAAGAGCTGAAGCATACTAGACTGCTAGTAGCTTTGCCTGCAGGGCGGGTACTTCCAAATTGTAAAATCTGACAAAGGTGGAAGGGGAAGCCCATCCCGCTGCCACGCATATATCTTGAATGGAAATGTCGCTGGACCATGCCCACGATGAGGCCATGCCTCTAGTGGAATGAGCCCTGATGCCCAGAGGGCCTTGCAGGTCTTTTGACGCATAAGCAGAAGCAATAGCGTCCACTATCCATCTGGATAATATTTGTTTCGAGGCGGCCAGACCCTTGGTGCGCCCACCGACCGTCTGAGCGCGGCAGCGCGTGTAGTGTACAATCTCAGAGCTACAATCTCAATCTCTCTAGCTTGTCTTTGCCCAGAGACTGAGCGCGTCAGGGTTCAGCGAATGCCGCGACGCCTGCCACGTAAACCTTGAGAGTGGATGGGGACCTGCCCTTATCCAGCATCTCCTGAAGTAAGACGAGTAAAGACGTCACCTCGCACCGCTGTGGGTCTAGGTTTTTGTTAGTGCACCATTTTGAGAACACAGACCATTTTGACGCATAGACGCATCTAGTAGAAGATGCGTTGGATGCGTCTGTCGAAATGACTTTTCGGCGAGAGACGGTCCCCATGGTAATGCCCCGTTGAAACCACTCTGCCACTGTCCATGGCTGCAGAGCCGAGATACAAGTCTGTGTAACTTTGATCAGCTGGCGGCCCGTGTTCCACGCACGGTGAGACACATGGCTCTTCAACCAAAGCTGAAGGCGCATGCGCAGTAGACCCAGCTGAAGCACTGCGGAGGCTGATGCCATGTAACCCAGCGCCTTCTGAGAATTTTTCAGAGGCGTGAGGGTGTCCATCTGAAAGGATGCGGTGAGACGCTGAACACGGCGCGCGCTGTGTAGATAAGCGAGCCGTCATAGCCACCTATCTAGAGTCTAGATCTATTCCCAGGAAGGAAATCGTCTGACTGGGCTGAAGTAATCTCTTTGTCCAGTTGATAGAGAGGCCCAATGTGTTCAGATGGTCGAGGAGAACTGTACGATGAGACAGTAACTCCGTCTGTGATTGTGCCAAAATCAGCCAGTCGTCCAAATAGTTCAAAATTCGTAGCCCCTGACTCCGCAGGGGAGCGAGCGCCGTATCCATGCACTTCGTGAACATACGGGGTGCTAAGGATAGGCCGAATGGGAGGACGGTGTATTGATAAACCTGGCCGTCGAAGGCGAAACGTAGAAAAGGCCTGTGACGGGGATTTATCTGGATCTGAAAAGAGGCATCTTTCAGATCTAGAGAGATGAACAGTCCCCCTGGCGTACATGCGCGAGGAGCTCCTTGACTGAGCCTGCCGTCTTTCTTGGGAACAAGAAAATAACGGCCGTAAAACCCCGACTCGCTCATAGAAGGTGGAACTCTCTCTATAGCCCTTTTGCACAAAAGCTTTGCTATCTCTGAGCGAAGCGTGTTTGCTGCTTCGGAACTCACTGTAGTTTCGAGCCGCACCTGGGCCGCACCTGAGCTGTGTGTGGGCACATATTCTACACAAAAGGCGTGTGTATACATATACATGCATGTGTATACACATAGCAGGCTGAACAAGTGTGTGAGCATGCTTACAGTGCTAGTGCGTGACAGCTCGCGAACAGCCAATGGCTGTTTAGTGAGTGACTTCCCGATAACATGAATGGGGAGAGAGTCACGGTGTGATGAGCGAGCGTGGTCGTGGGCACGGGTGTGGTGTTTGCGTGTAGGAGTGAACACTGAACTGTGGGCACATATACTACACTCTAGCAAGTTTGGCGTAAGCCAGACATTATGCACTTATGCCTGATTGCATTTTAGCCTGATAGAGCCTGCACAAGTGACGCGCGCACAAGTGCGTGTTAGAAACGTGAGCACTGTAAGCGGCACAAGACTAAATATAGCCTGAAAAGGCTGCACTTGTGACGCGCACGGGGCCGCGTGCTTGTAGAAACGTGAGCGCTGCAAGCGGGCACGAGACTGAAGAGGCTGGGATGCGCGCGACCTGGCTGTGTAATAGAGCGGGCAGAAGAAGATGTGAGCACAGTCGTGGGCACATCTGTTACAGATAACACTCTAGCGGCATAGCCAGCTAAGAGAGTGGGCTCTGTTAGACACGGGAATGCTGTGTTTAATATGGGTGAGTACAGGGGTGTGGGCACCTATTACACTTGAACAGAATTAGCGTCAATCTTAATCTGTCGGCGTTATTGCAGGCGTTCATGTTATGACAGGCTCGTTGCTGCAATATAGACATTTCCGGCCACTCTAACGAGGAATAAGAAACGAGAGAAGGGTGCTTAGCCGACCTCGGCGGGCTAAAAACACACTCGTTTCTCATGTCGCCGCTGACGCATGTGCGCGGGAGAGCGCGGCCGCTTTCTGTAACGTAAGAAAGCTGGCCGCGAACTCAGAGCTGCATAAAATTATCTGCAAGAGCCGGAAACGAACACGGGGGTCTGGCGCGAAAAGCTTTGTTTTACCACTGAGCCACAGCGGTAAAGACACTAGCCAAATAGCGCGAGCTGATAAGAGGGTGTGATAGTGGCGAACAGGTCCAGCCTCGGCGGAACTAACATACCATAAACCCATTTTCGGTGAAGCTATGCACGGGGGGCGGGCTAGCTCTCTTGTAAAGTAAAGAAAGCTATACGCGGTCGGCACAGCTGTAAGCGGCTCGTCCCTCATACAGCGCGGGACTCCGGCGCTGAGAGGGGCGTGGCATGAGCCATGCCGTTTGGCGGGCTTTGACGCAATGAGAGCGTGTCAGCTTCTCATTGGCCGCGAGTTCAACCGAGTTCCCTCATAGGCTGTAGCAGTTCTCCTTTAGCCAACCAGTGAGCTGCTAGCTAGCCCGCTCATGGTCTCCTGCAGTTGAACTTCGTTGACAATGGATACAAAATTATAGGATAATTTTTTGGCTTCAACTTCTCAGAAAAGATGAATCTTTCCTGTAGCGTAAGCTAGCTTACGCAATACGAGAGAACCTCTCGTAAGAGAACAGACATTACATATTAAATTCTGTAAAAAAAAAAACAGCAACAACAACATATCGCTCATTGTTAATCCATGTTAGTTGTTAACGAACAAAACATTTTTGTAAAGTGTTACCGGAAAGTTTTATGCTGAATATTTCACGAACATAAATTAATGTTTAAGTGGAAGAATATTGTGCATGCACATGTGTGATCACTAAAATTAATGTGAAGGTTGACAAGTAACATTGTTTTTTTAAATTACTGTAATTAGTAGTACTGATGACTAATGTCTTGTATACATTGTTGTGTTCTCTGAAGTGGGGTTTATAAATGCATTGAGTTAATGTTCAGTGATGCATAGAGTTTGATGAATCATTTTGAATCATCAATGCATTTATCATGCATGAATCATCATTTGGTTCTGTCTGAGGAATGGATGTGTTCATCTACTTGGGTCTAGACAGACAGTGTTATGGAAGTAAAGCTGACGATAAGTTGATACTCTCTGTGTCAGTGTGGTCATTATCAAACGCAACATTTGGCGACGAGGATGGCTGATATTGCACTGCCACCGCCTGCTCCTTTCCTCGCGCTACCTGGTGAGCCTCCGATTCCCTGGACTCGCTGGTTGCAGTCTTTCGAGACTTTCATCTTGGCAGTGGGGCTGACGGATGTGAGCACAGCCCGCAAAAAGGCGCTGTTACTACACTGCTTGGGAGCTGAGGGTCATCGTGTGCTGGGAACGCTTGAGTCGGGCGCCACAAGCGATTATGACATGGCCGTGGAACTGCTTACCGCACACTTCACGCCTATGCAGAGCGCGCTCTTGCGCCGTTTTCTGTTCCGCCAAAAAAAACAGCTGCCCGGTGAGTCAGTGCAACAGTACGTAGCCAACTTGCGGGGATTGGCCAGCACATGCAAGTTTGGTGCGTTGCAGGACGAAATGATTCGCGACCAGTTAATTGAACATACCAACAATGCAAAAGTACGTGAAACTCTACTATTAGAACCGGATGATTTATCACTGCCCCGAGCGATCACGATTGCATTACAAATAGAGAGTGCAGCTGCATGTGCGTCAGCATTGACTAAACAGCAAACAATCACGGACTACCCAGCCCCCTCCCCCATGCCCACATCTATATTACAGCCCAATCAGAACGACGCATCGGCTGCAGCAGATTCCTCTGCAGTTATGCTACTGAGACGCCCGTAGCGGTCTCGGCCACGCCCACAAACACCAGCGTCGCGGCCCTGTGATAATTGTGGATCTTCATCTCATCAGTCTAGAGCGCAGAGCTGCCCAGCTCGTGGTCAAACGTGTCGTAACTGTGGCAAACGCAACCATTTTGCTTCAGTCTGCCGTTCTGCTCCAGCTGAGTCGCCCACTATCATTCACAATGTCTACTCTGGGCCAGTCTCATTTAAAGCATGCTCAGTGCGCCTAAATGATGTGTGTATCCCACTGCTTTTGGATACTGGTGCCAGTGTGTCTCTCTTGAACATGCACACATACGGTTGTTTTTTCGGAGCACTGCCACTGTCGCCACCCTCTGCCTCACTCTGTGGCTATGGCGACTCAAAAATTGACCTAGTGGGTTCCCTGCAAGTGACTGTTGGGTATGGCACCAAATTGGTACCCAGTTTTACCTTCCATGTTGCCCGTCGTGGGGCCAATCTGATGGGTCTGGATTTGTTCTCGGCTCTGGGGTTCTCCCTGGTGGACACAAAGGGAGCTCCGATCCTGACAGTCTCTACGTCTTGGCAACAAAAATGGCCGTCTCTGTTTGAAGGCTTGGGGTGCCTCACTGCTTTTGCCCACCAACCTCTCTTGAACCCGGCTGTTACACCAGTCATTCAACCACTTCGCCGCATTCCTCTGGCTTTCCGTGATGGTGTCTCAGTTGAACTTAAGCTACTACTGGATTCTGGCATTATCGAACCAGTGGATGCATCGCCCTGGGTCTCAAACCTGGTGGTGGCTCAGAAGAAATCAGGGGCACTACGAGTGTGTGTCGACCTGCGAGCAGTGAATAAGGCAGTGATCCCGGACAAGTTTCCACTTCCTAACTCAGAAGAGCTCACTGCTCAGTTCCATGGCTCAACCGTGTTCTCCAAACTGGATCTCAGACAGGGCTACTTACAAGTGCCCCTCCACCCCAGCAGCAGGAATCTCACAGCCTTCGTGACCCATGAAGGTGTGTTTCGTTACACGCGCATGCCGTTTGGACTTAGCTCCGCCCCCAGCTGCTTTCAAAAAATCATGGTGTCGGTATTGGCTGGTATACCGGGGGTGGCCATATACCTGGACGATGTGGTTATCCATGGGCCTTCTACAGCGAGTCATGACGAACGCCTCAGCAGAGTTTTCGCAGCCCTAGCGGAACACAAACTAACCCTCAATGCTGAAAAATGTGTGTTCTCCTCACCGTCCATTGAGTATGTGGGTTTCCGACTGTCGGCGGATGGCGTCACACCACTTCAAATGTAGACGCTATACTGGCAATTCCCGAACCCAGCTCAGCTGCACAGGTTGCCTCCTTCTTGGGCATGACGGGTTACTATCTAAAGTTCCTCCCACATTATTCTGCTACCACCGCCCCACTACGGCATCTGCTGCGTAAGGATGAGCCCTGGATATGGTCACAGGCATGCTCTGAGGCGGTGCAGGCGCTCAAGGTGCAGCTCACTACAGCTCCAGTGTTGGCTCATTTCGATATCTCTAGCCCCACTTTGGTGACCTGCGATGCGTCGGCTACAGCCATAGGAGCAGTACTGTCACAGACTCAGCAGGGCGTCGAGAAGCCCATTGTCTTTGCATCACGGGCCCTCAATCAGACGGAGCAGCGGTACTCGGTGGGGGAACGTGAAGCATTAGCCTGCATCTGGGCTTGCGAGCGGTGGCACTTGTACCTCTATGGCCGCGCTTTCACCCTGAGGACAGATCACCAGGCCCTGACCGCACTGCTTTCTACATCTGGGACAGGCCACAGACCACTGCGACTACACCGCTGGTCCGACCGACTTCGCCAGTATAACTTTGACTTGAAGTTCACCCCAGGCAGAGACAATGTTGTGGCTGATCTTCTGTCCCGCGCTACTCCATCCCACCCTGTCATACACACAACCACCGACACGGACCAGGTGGAACGGGACATTGTTCAGATGTTACATGCACCCCTCCAGGCTGTCGTATCGTTACAAGAACTGAAGAATGCATCGGAACAGGACCCAATTCTCTCTCAGCTCCGTGTCTATATACTGAACGGTTGGCCTCATGAGATATCGGAGGAGCTTGCCGCATTTTCCAGAATAAAGCAGGAGTTGTCCTGCTGGAACGACACCTGTGTGGCACGCGGCCTCTGCACAGTCATCCCCAGCACCCTACGTGCACGGGTCTTGGCAATGGCTCACGAGGGCCACCTTGGTATTGTGAAGCTGAAACAGCGCTGCAGAGACCGGGTTTGGTGGCCGGGGATTGATAAAGACATAGAGGCCCTGGTGAAAGACTGTGCCGCCTGCCTTTTGAGCGGAAAGACAGGTCACCAGGCCCCCCCACCGTTACAACCACTTGCTTGGCCATCACAGCCTTGGGATCACCTGCAGCTGGACATATGTGGTGAGATACAGGGAGTTCCTCATCACCAACGCTTCCTAGTGGTTGTCTATGACCTGCACTCGAAATGGCCTGAGCTTATTGCCACCGGCTCTGTGACCTCTTTGGTCATAATCAACTTTCTGGACTCTCTGTTCTCCCGCTGGGGCCTCTCAAATACTATCACTACGGACAATGGCCCGCAACTGATCTCGGCCGAGTTCACCACATACCTCAAAAACAAGGGTATTCGCCACATCCGCACGGCATACTATCATCCCCAAGCTAACGGTGGTGTTGAACGCTTTCACCAGTCCCTGAAAAACAGCCTCAGAGCACATCTGTTCCAGGGATGGACATTCTCACAGGCCATTCGCCACACACTGCTGCACTACAGGGCCACCCAACACTCTACAACGGGGGTCTCTCCAGCTTCCCTCATGCTTGGCCCTGAGCTCCACCTTCCCCTCGACAGGCTCAGCCCAGCACTGCCTCAGGGCCCACTACCACAGGTCAGGGCCTCAGTTGAATGCCAGCAGAGGCGGATGAAGCAGAAATTCGACCTCTCAGCACACGCAAAGGCCCCTGACATACAGGCTGCGGATTGGGTCAGGGTTCGCAGGCCCCACAGAGACCACAAACTCGCTTCATACTGGTCTTCCCCTCTCAAAGTTAGTCATCAGCTGGGCCCAGCCACCTTCTTGCTCAGTGATGGCACGCGGTGGCATGCAAGCCGTCTCCGCAAAGTACGGGCCCCGGCACATACGACAGGTGCCACATCTCAAGCCACACCCTCAGCTTGGCTGGACAACCCAGCGAGTCAGCCTAGACCTCAGATAGATCCTGCACAGGTTCCAAGCATCTCTATCAACCTCCCAGCTGAGATGTGTGCTTGCCCATCACAGGCTGCCCAGCCTCATCCTTGTCTTTCACCGCGGCCTGTTCACACTCGTTCTTGGCCTGGGCACCTAAAGGACTTTGTGTCAACATTTCATGTTTGAAAACCTGTAGGAGGGGGGGAAATGTTGTGTTCTCTGAAGTGGGGTTTATAAATGCATTGAGTTAATGTTCAGTGATGCATAGAGTTTGATTGGGCTGAATCATTTGGTTCTGTCTGAGGAATGGATGTGTTCATCTACTTGGGTCTAGACAGACAGTGTTATGGAAGTAAAGCTGACGATAAGTTGATACTACTCTCTGTGTCAGTGTGGTCATTATCAAACGCAACATACATCCTCTAAAACAACATTTTCAAGAATTTAAAACTTTCAGTAAATCTTTGCTTTTTGTGATTTAAACCTAGCCTGGCTGCGCCCTCCTACGCACTTCCGCTCAATTTCATTTTACTTCAGTAACTACGTCTGGGATCGCTCCATATCCTTAGGTTTCCAGAAATCAATTTTTTGTAGGACCAATCAGCGAATAGAGGGAGTGGCTGAGAAAGATGACGTTGATGTAAGCGCGTCAGTTTGAGTTCAGTAATGGCAGCGGAGAAAGACGTGAGAAAGGCTATTCGGTCCGTTGTTGGAAAAGAAACTGCCGAATATGCAGAATTTAAAGCCGGATTGTTATCGTCTCACCTCTTGTTGCACAACTGAGGACCAAGTGAAGGAGGCAGAAAGTTTGGAAGTTTGTGCTGGGCAGCTCGTGCACGATGACCGTGACATTTTGGACGGACGGTTTAGCCAGGTGTTCGCGGTGTTCGGAAGCCCCGAGTCCTGGCTGCTAAACTATGGTTGAAGATCCGCTCAGGAGTCATGTCAGTCGCTCATATTCCCAACTGTAAATTGACTGATTCTTGTGATGAATAGAACATTTTGAGCCCCTTTGTGCACTCGTGCAGGAGGTTGGTGTGTCAGTTTTACATGTTGTAAATCATACAAATTGGTTGTGATTTTTTAAAAATAATTGTCATAAATAAAAATGTGAAAAACCATACTTTGAAGATATTTGATTTTCAGTTTTAGATGGCAATGGTTGATTTGTTTTACTAAAAAAAAACTAAATGCCACATAAAAATGTACAAACACATACTTTGAAGACCATAATTAAGGTAATTAAGAAACAATAAGACGTAATATGAAAAATTGTTGTTTATTACACATCTGCAGATAGAGACAGACTGATCATTCACTGTAGCTGCTACAGCATTTGCGGCAGATCAGAAAACGACCACAGCGGCGTATTTGTAATGACTAGACACAGCTTCCACCGTTGAATGAATATATCACTGTCCTTCGTGTCAAATATACATTTCGAATTAATAATTGTTCCTAGATTAACAAAACCTGCGGCGCTCGTTGACTGAAATCCTATTGTAAACATAATCCTCTGATCATTCGGACTTTTTTTCCAGCCTTTTCGGCGCGTGACATACAGTACGTCACTCACGACACCCCGTTAGCGATTGGCTATGGCAGATCGTGAGTGACTCTGGGCAGATCCAATAGATTTGAACTTTAATAGTGAACCCGCCTACAAGGAAGGAAACGTTTCTCAATGGAGCGGTTCCAGACTCTATGTGGAAATGAAATGAACTAGAGTCTGGTTGAACCAGGCTAATTTAAACCAGGGTTGAGCAAAATTCTGAATTATAAGCACCTGGAAAAAGTCCCTTGCAAATGCCTATGTATCTCATCCACAATGACAGATAACTTTAGTTTTCATTTTAATTTCATTACTTTCATTTGGGTATTTCTAAAGTTTTCATTTTTACAGTGGCAATCCAAATATTTGAATTGAAGAAAACCTAATTTTAAGCTCAAAGAAAAGGTCTGCTTTTCATAGTTATGCGTTTGTAAGCCAGGTGATGTTTTGTTGCCTTGGGTTAGCTTGGATTAATTAGCTGGATTCTATGGATGTTTCTCAGTCTAGCTCTCTGCCTGCAGTGCTGCACTGTTTGCATGAAGATGAACAACAACAGCCCTCCTCAAACTGAATGAACCCCACCACCACATTCTGACAATGAAAGACATGACTGTTTACTTTCTGCAATGATGCCAGCCCAGGGGTAATGGTCTAATTCTATTCTAATGGTCTCAAGTAGTGCGCATATCTGCTCTGTGTTATTAGATGGTCTGCATTTAAGGACTTAAGACTCAATGTCCATTTTAGTTTACTTTTTTAAGTTCAGAGATGAGAGTCTTCTCTCTCTCTCTCTCTCTCTCTCTCTCTCTCTCTCTCTCTCTCTCTCTCTCTCTCTCTCTCTCTCTCCCTCTCTTGTTGTAGCTTTGTTTGTTTATGTCTCTCTATGCTTCGAACCCCAGATATATCCCCAGATATATGTCTTTTTGACATACATGAGTGCATGCTGGATCTAAAATTTCTGTTTGCTCATCAGTATGCATTTCCTGTGTGCAGTATTATTGAGAGGACTCTTCAGATCTGTACACAATGACGTGACTATTTCAGTCAACAGGTTCTTCCATCACTTTGAGTGTTTTAATGTTTTCCTGCACTGCCTTAGTTCTCTTGACTGATGGAGTCTGGTACCCCCCAATTGATTTATTTAAAGTCTTGATAGACTTGGAAAGATATATTTTTCTCACCCCTGCATTTATAAGTCTGTGCTCTGTTGCAGGTCTGTTCTAGTCGCATTGCATCATTCATTTTATGTCATTGCAGTGGCCTAGCATGTTAGTGAATGTAGTATTACACTATCTCCAAAGAAAAAGTGATGTCATATAACACAAATATAAACAAAAAAATTGGGGTCACCTAGATTTGTTTTAAAGAAATTAATACTTTTACTCTCTGTTGTGAGCTAAGCTAAGGAACCAAAAAATTTGCATTTAAAATACAATAATAATGTTCAACCAAAAAGAAAAGAAAAATACATTAGTAGTATCATATGACCCCCTTCAGCTAATCAAATAAAAACATTTTGGTAGTTTTGAATGCACATTTTGTAAAAACAACTCAAAAACCAAAAAAAAAAAAAAAATCTGCATCATGCATAAATGACAAAGTCCTTTATATATATATATATATATATATATATATATATATATATATATATATATATGTAGCTTCACTGTTGTTCAGTACAGGCGGTTAGTATAATAGCCTTTTTGCCTGTGTTTTAGGTTGATGTTAGTAAGTTTATAGAAGACAGAGAAGAAAAGATGTCTTTTCCAGAAAGTACTAATGATAGTGATGGCAGTGCATCAAAAAATGTGGTCATTGTAATAAAGAAAGAAGTTGAAGATCAAGGAGGATAGAAGCAGTGAGGGTGATGGAAGAGATGAATAATGTAGTCATAGATTGTTGTGGACGTCAGGCATTTTGGTACATTATCATATGCCAATTTGAAAGATTCACACTACAACCAGAGGTCAGGAAAGATGCCACTACCTATTGATCAAAAGCGAGTTATGTGTGGAAAGTGTGAGCTACACGGAAAAAGACGAGTCTTGTCGATTTTCACTTGTGCAACAATCATTGATTTGAAATTCCAAGAAAGAAACAATGTTTAAAAAAATGCAAAAAAAAAAAAAAAAAAAAAAACACGGTTCCACATGCAGCTATGACGTGAGTCAATGGCACAATATGAAATGGAATGTTAAAAAAGCTTTCTTCTTCTTCTTCTTCTTTTTTGAAGCACTTAAGATGTTAGGCTTTTCACCACTTTTAAGATAGTGAAAATGCATTTGAAAGTCTGTGTGGAGTTTTAGACAATTTGCCAAAAATAATTAATCTTATAGGAAAAGTCATGTATAAATGATGGCACCTTAAAAATGGTCAAAGGTCAGATGTAGAAAACTAATTTTGGAAAATTATTTTAGTCTTAAAGGGGGGGGGGGGGGTTTGATTGCGATTTCACTTTTTTGATTTTAAATAGTGTGTAATGTTGCTGTTGGTGCATGAACAGTATCTGCAAAGTTGCAGCGCTGGAAGTTCAGTATAAGCAGAGATATCGTCTTTTAAAAATCAGGAAGTATAATTGCCTACAAAAACGACTCGATTGGGAATACAGCTGGGTTTTAGACGTCACTAACCCACACATTTGCATCAACCCTCCCTCCGGAATATGCAGAAAAGGGCATGACCATATTTCTGCGGCTCGTCGAGTATGTTGTGTTCACCCAGCTGTCAGGTCTTCTGTGTTCGAGCTTCCCACAGATGCTGTACTTCATCAACAATGGATACAATTTATGCTAGATTATGTTCCTGAAAACGACAATCGTAATCTGTGCTGCGCATTTTACGGAAGACAGCTTCCAGAATCTCCACGAATTCAATGCCGGATTCAACAAGAAACTGTTACTAAAACTTGAAGCAGTTCCAACTTTAAAACCAGAGGCAGCAGTTGTTGGGCCACAACCTGTAAGTAGGCTAAGACTTCATCATCTTAAATGTATTTGCATGTGTAATTCCAGACATAGCCTTGTGTTTTATTTTTTTTCAAATGCCAGCGCTGGCTTTATAGCCACTAGGCTACTAGTTATGCTATTTTGTGTCTACGACAAACGCGTACAAACATTATGGACCTGAATTTTGTATAAGTACTAATGTTTTAAATGTATTGTTCATGTATATATGCTTTATGACGTTATTTTTGATTTAATCAAGAACGTAAACTAATGTCAACTCTGTTGTGTTAAACATTAGTAGCCAGTCAGTTGCTATTGTTGCCAGTCAGATGCTGTTGTGTAAAACAAACGTGTATAAAGTTAAAATATGTAGCAAATTATCATTCAGAAACGTTTAGTAAGAGCCGTGTGTGGTGAGTTTCTGCTGGACTCTCTTCATCGCGGCTTTCTTCTCGGTCTGATTCTGCCTCAAACTGATACTGCAGTTCGACACATATTTACATCTGGAACGGAGCGCAGGCACGTTTAGCCCATAAAGGTAATGGCCGTTAACCTTTCGGACAGCGTGAGCGACAGTTTAGCCAATCACCACACACCAGCCCAAACTAACCAATCTGAGCACACTGCCTGTTTCTGAGGGAGTGGTTTCATAGACTCTGGAAGTCGTTCAGGAGACAGAGGAGAGCGCGGCTTACAATAAAGGTGAAGTTTATGAAAAATAAGACTTTTTAAAAAAGAAAAACCACGAATACATGTTATATTGCACCCCATAAATACAATCATGCAAAGAAAAAAAGCAGTCAACCCCCCCTTTCATTTTTTTTCTCTAGCTCATATTATTCCCATAGAGCAGGGGTGCCTAACCCTGCTCCTGCCGATCGACTGTCCTGCACAGTTTAACTCCAACCCTAATCAAACACACCTGAAGCAACCAATTAAGGTCTTCATGATCACTTGAAAATTAAAGGCAGGTGTGTTTGATTAGGGCTGGAGATGAACTGTGCAGGACAGTCGACTGGCAGGAGCAGGGTTGGGCACCCCTGCCTTAGAGGGTTACCTCAGTAGGATCTCTCTAAATTTGTCCAAAAAAAATTAGCATAGGCTTTTACTTTGTTAATTGAATCCTGAAAAAAAAATGTTACTGTGATACAGATCAGGTTCTGTGTGAAGTGTAGGTGATGGAAGGAGACACAGGGTCGGCGATATCTGGGGCTCGTGCACTTTTATTTTCCACTCTTTCCACAGCGCACTCCGCGCTCACAATAACGTAACTCAAAAACACAAATCACAAACAGAAAGTAAATGGGCAAAACGAACTCTTCCCGCTGGCTACAGCTTCGCAATAGGCTCAATCTCAATGAAGACGTCACTCGTCGTGTCTGGCCGGTCCGTGCACGAGCTCCCAGTCTCTCTCAAAAGTGCTGTCTGCCAGGGCTGCTTATATGCGGTCTCCTCACGCCAATTACTGCAATCACAGACAGGTGTTCGTCATTTGAACTTGACCCGCTTACTCACCGCCTGGCTCCGCCCTCGCTCTCCCGCTGCAGATCTCGCCAAACCACGCACCCCTCGCCACATACCCCCACCGCCCGACTCAGGCCGGGGAGCCGTCCGGCCTGCAGCCCCCCCCCCCCCCCCCTGCGGCAGCCACAGTCATCTGTGCACCCGGCCTGTGGATCACCTGGAACTTGAAAGGCTGTAACGCTAGATACCAACGGGTGATCCGCGCGTTGGTATCCTTCATTCGGTGGAGCCATTGCAGGGGAGCGTGGTCCGAACAGAGGGTGAACTCTCGGCCCAGGAGATAATAGCGGAGAGTGAGAACAGCCCACTTAATGGCGAGAGCCTCCTTCTCAATGGTGCTGTACATGGTCTCCCTCTTCGAGAGCTTGCGACTAATGTACAGCACCGGCCGCTCCTCACCCTCTATCTCCTGGGTCAAGACGGCGCCCAGCCCCCTGTCCGATGCGTCGGTCTGCAGGGAAAAAGGGAGAGAAAAGTTAGGAGCCTGTAACAGCGGGCCACCACACAGGGCTGCCTTTATCTGGGTAAAAGCCTGCTGACACTGCTCCGTCCACTGAACGGTATCTGGCGCCTCCTTTTTAGTTAAATCAGTCAGCCCCAGTCAGCCCCAGGAACTGTCTAACCTCCTTTTTGGTCTTAGGTCTCGGACAGGTCGCAATCGCTGCCGTCTTGTCAATTTGGGGACGCACCTGTCCATGACCCAAGTGAAAGCCCAGATACCTAACTTCCACGCGCCCAATTGCACACTTCTTTGGGTTGGCCGTGAGCCCAGCCCCTCGCAGCGTTCTGAGGACAGCTCGCAGGTGCTGCATATGCCGCTGCCAGTCGTTACTATAGATGATAATATCATCCAGGTATGCCGCGGCATATGCAGCATGCGGCCGGAGGATTCTGTCCATCAGACGCTGAAAGGTAGCCGGTGCGCCGAACAAACCGAAAGGAAGCGTAACAAATTGGTGTAATCCGAACGGCGTCGTGAAAGCAGTTTTTTCTTTAGACATTGGAGATAAGGGGATCTGCCAATAGCCCTTCGTTAAATCCAGTGTCGAATAAAAGCGAGCAGTGCCGAGCCGATCAAGCAATTCGTCCACCCGCGGCATTGGATATGCATCGAATTTCGATACAGCATTCACCTTGCGATAATCCACACAGAACCGCACGGAGCCGTCAGTTTTAGGCACTAAAACTATCGGGCTCGCCCAGTCACTGCTGGATTCTTCTATTACCCCCATATCCAACATCGCTTCCAATTCATCCTGTACCACTTTCTTTTTATGTTCAGGTAATCTATACGGCCGGCTGCGCACTACCACACCCGGGTCGGTCTCAACATGGTGCTGTATGAGGTTCGTGCGACCAGGAAGGGGCGAGAACACATCAGCAAACTCTGTTTGCAAATTTTGAATGTCCGCGATCTGGGACGGTGAGAGGTGATCTCCGCAAATGGCCAAAGTAGCGGATCGAGACTTTATATTCGCCTCTGGCCCGAGATCCTCCTCCCCACTCACTACCGTCGCCAGCATCGCAGACTCCGCCTCACTCCACTTCTTTAGGAGGTTGAGGTGATAAATCTGATGTGTCCCGTCCCTGTCTGATCGAAGAACCTCATAGTTAAGATCCCCAATTCGCCGTGTGACCACAAAGGGTCCTTGCCACTTGGCGAGTAATTTAGAGCTGGATGTGGGGAGTAATACAAGCACTCTATCTCCCGGTGCAAATTTGCGTAGTTTAGCCCCCCTGTTGTACAGCCGACTTTGTTTGTCCTGAGCCTGTAACAAATTCTCCATAGAGAGCCGCCCCAATGTGTGGAGTTTTGTTCTCAGGTCCAGGACATACTGAATTTCGTTCTTGCTATTTGAAGGTCCGTCCTCCCAAGCCTCTCTAAGGACATCCAGTACCCCGCGGGGCTGGCGTCCATAGAGCAGCTCAAAGGGGGAAAACCCCGTGGAGGCTTGGGGGACCTCCCGTACAGCGAACAAGAGGGGTTCTAGCCACTTATCCCAATTTTTGGCGTCTTCCTGCACGAATTTACGAATCATGGATTTCAATCACCAAACCATCTGTTTGTGGGTGATAGACGCTGGTGCGAATCGATTTAATGCCCAACAATTAGTATAATTCGCGGATAGTACGTGACATAAACGCCGTGCCCTGATCGGTGAGAATCTCTTTCGGGATCCCCACCCGGGAGATTAATTGAAACAGTGCCCGCGACGCTTTTAGCAGAAATGTTGCGGAGCGGCACTGCTTCGGGGTATCGCGTTGCATAATCCACCAGGACTAATGCAAAGCGATGCCCCCGTGCAGATCGTTCTAATGGCCCGATGAGGTCCATGCCAATTCGCTCGAAGGGGACCTCTATTAAAGGGAGCGGGCACAATGGTGCTTTTCGGTTGGCCGGTGGATTTACCAACTGACATTCGCGACAAGAGGCGCACCACCTGCGCACATTCTCGTGAATCCCTGGCCAAAAAAATCGGGTCATTATACGATTTAGTGTAGCTGTTTGCCCCAAATGCCCAGCCATTGGATTAGAGTGAGCCGCCTGGAAAAGCATTTCCCGGCGGCTCTTTGGAACTAACAATTGAGTTGTATCTTGCTTTGAATGTGGGTCCTGGGTCACCCGATACAACCTATCCTTGATTACAGCAAAATATGGATAGGAGAGCGGCTGGTTCGGATGGACAGCCTGCCCGTCGATCACTTGGACCTGCTCAAGCGCGTTTTGTAGCGTGTCATCCCGGGACTGCTCTAGAGGAAAATCATCGCGCTCTGAAAAAATTAGTTCTTCAGACGCGCTCCGTTCCTCCCGAGCAGGACCCGCGGTCCCCGGGACAGCCTCCCCAGCCTGCACCGACGCTCCCCCGTCCTGCTTTTTATACTCCCCCGGAGCACCCGTGCACAGAAACGCCAATAAGGATTTAAACCCCGGCCAATTAGTCCCCAAAATCAACGGGTGCTGGAGGTGCTGGTTAACTGCCACCTCAACTCTATGCTTTTGGCCCCGAAATTGAATGGTGACTGGCACCAGGGGATAACCCACTATTTCCCCGTGCACACACCGCACCTTAACCATGCGGCTCTTATCCAATGCCGACGCATGGATCAGGCTTTGGTGGATGGAGGTCTGGTTACAACCTGAATCCACCAAAGCCTGATAATTACCCCCCTTTACACTTACTGGAATCTGGTATAACCCTGCTTGGTCGAGGGCGGCCCGCGGCTCGTCGGGGACCCTGATCAGCGTCCCGATCTCCATCATGGGGCACCGATCAATGAAATGCCCGGGGTCCCCACACCGCCAGCAGGCCGGCCCAGGCTTCCCCGCCACCCCGGTGGCAGGAAGCGGGTCAGGTAACGGGCGTGAGGAGAGCGCGGGCCCGGGGCCCTCTGCGGCGCTGGAGGAGGGAGCAATTTCCCGAGGTAGGGTACGGGTCCTCCAGCTCTGGTCCTGTCCCGGTCCAGTTCTCCATCTGGGAGCCGGTCTCGGTGGGATGCCGCCTCGGGACCTGGGAGTAGGAACAGGACGAGAGAGAGAGAGAGGGGGGGAGAGAGAGAGAGAGAGAAGAGGGTTCGCCGACCCCCGGGCACGCCACCATCTGGTCCTCTGCCAACTGGATGGCCTGGTCCAGCGACGTCGGGCGGTGGCACTGGACCCATTGGGAGGTCTTCTTCGGGAGTCGTGTCACGAACTGCTCCAGCACCACCTGCTCCACGACTCCCTCGACGTCGCGGCCCTCGATCACCAGCCATTTGCGGCACGCGTCCCGGAGCTGTTGCGCGAAGGGAAAGTGACCCGCTGGGGAATGGCGCGCTTCAGGTCTTCAAAGACCAGGAGGTTCTGGACTGGCAGCTGTTGAGCGGCGATCTGGGCTTCGCCTGACAACAGCGGGATCAACCGCATGGGCCAGTCCGCTGAGGGCCATTTCCCGGCCGTAGCCGTCCTCTCAAAGAGGTCCAGGAACGCCTCCGGGTCATCCTGGGGACCCATCTTATGGAGAGGCATGGCCGCGGCCGCGGTAGGGTCTCGAACCTCCCGGTCCAACCAGCTCCAGAACTGCTCGCGGTCCTCCTTCTGGCCCTGGAGGAGCGCCTCGAACCGGCGCTGTTGCTGCTCCTCCAGCTTGAGCAACGCCTTCTGATGTTGTTGGTGGAGGCCCGCGAGCGCGTGGATGACCTCCGCAAATGGGGTTGGCATGGACTGTCTGGCGGCGGCTTCCCCTTCCATCCCGGGTTTCGGCACCAGTGTGATACAGATCAGGTTCTGTGTGAAGTGTAGGTGATGGAAGGAGACACAGGGTCGGCGATATCTGGGGCTCGTGCACTTTTATTTTCCACTCTTTCCACAGCGCACTCCGCGCTCACAATAACGTAACTCAAAAACACAAATCACAAACAGAAAGTAAATGGGAAAACGAACTCTTCCCGCTGGCTACACAATAGGTTCAATCTCAATGAAGACGTCACTCGTCGTGTCTGGCCGGTCCGTGCACGAGCTCCCAGTCTCTCTCAAAAGTGCTGTCTGCCAGGGCTGCTTATATGCGGTCTCCTCACGCCAATTACTGCAATCACAGACAGGTGTTCGTCATTTGAACTTGACCCGCTTACTCACCGCCTGGCTCCGCCCTCGCTCTCCCGCTGCAGATCTCGCCAAACCACGCACCCCTCGCCACAGTTACATTGTTACATACTGTATCTATGTTTTGGCTAACTCAGTTGCCCTGCATATCTCAATAGCTTCGTGTAATCACAATTAAGTCATTTTCACAAAAGAATCTTTCTTTGAGAGAAGGGTTTGTTATGCTAAACACCAGCTTGTCTCTAAGCATGTCATTTTCACCTGGGCTGGGCCATACTCACAGTCTTTCCTTTTTTGCTTAAAGGGGTCATGGTACATGCACTGATATATCACCAGACTGCTTTATAAACGAGGGTCAATATGAAGCTGGTTTTGCTAAGAAGCTTCTCCTGAAAAAAGAATCGGTACCAATCATTCATGTTCCTGCTGCACATCCAGAAGAAGTGAGTGTAAAATTTTATTAACCTTTATATTAATCTTTGCAAATCGCTTGCACGCAGAATGCTTCATGATGCTTTACTAAGGTTTACACTCGGTACATTACGGCATGTTTCCTATGTACAACATTCTCAATAAAAGTCATAATCTGACGTTTATAATGAACAACGCGCTATCGTGTTATTACAAACTGAGTACGTATACATCAGTAATCGCATAGCGTTTGTACATCTCACTAAGTTACTCTACCCTGCCAATACACAAAGATAGATCAAAGTTACATTACGTTAACCAACCATTCAGATTACCGACGGAAAGAACAAAAGAAAACAGACAACTGAACTGGACTTATGTCCTGTCAGGTCGCGACCAGACTAGGTGAGCTTGGTCTGGTGGTGCCTGGAATGGTGCCCCATCTTACTCTACGGAGGAAGACTTAGCGAAACAAGGAGTCACTTGCGGTCTATGTGGGGGGTGGGGGTTCTGTTGGTCGTGCTCACCGGCAGCGGTAGAGTGGCTCCCAGGCCTAGAGAATAGTGTATATTCACAATAATTTTATTTACTGATCTATATGTATTATTATAATTACTTATAATCTATATGTATTAATAATTGTAATATGTATTATTATAATTACTATTATCATTATCACAGCTATACTACCACTCTGACTACACCTATTATTATCATGAATGCTGTTGGTTGCCACTGTTACCACTACTATCACTACCATTCTTATCTATGTTATAGTTATTATTATTAATACGAATACTGCCTCTCCCAGGTGAAAAAGACGTTGTATTAAATGTAATAAAAATATATTTGAAATACAAATAGTGTGTTTATAATACATTTGTATTTACAACATGCTTATGTAAAGTGTACTAAAAATGTATTTTATTGCATTTTAGTATATTTCTAAAAAGTATACTAGAAGTACATTGGTAATAAATATATATTTAATTACACTTTTAAGAAATATACTATAGAAAAGCATACTTTTAATGTATTTATAAAAAGTATATTAGTAATATATTGGTAATAAATGTATGCTTTATTATATTTTTAATAAATATGCTAATGATAATTATACTTTAAATGTATTTCTAAAAAGTATATTAGAACTACATTGGTAATAAATATATGTTTAAATACACTTTTAAGAAATACACTATAGATGTCACAGACTAGAAGGACACAGATGGATGAGTATAACCAGGTTTATTGAGACAGTGGGTATGAATGACAGCTGGTAAGTGAGGAATGGAGAAAGTTCGGTTCAGGAGTGGGAAACAGTCTGATAATGGGTTTCTTATCTTAAGCAGAGCTGGGAGATGGTAAGCGGGGCAGCAGACGGATGACCAGAAGGATGACCGGGGACCAGGAGCGGATGAGAAGCAGACGGGCTGAAGTAGCGGGTAAGTATTCCTCAGAAGAAGGCAGTAGTATAGCGGGAGTCTGTAGTCGGTGTGTCGACGAGACCAGACGGTGAGTGACTGTGGGGAGTGAGTTTATAAAGGGAGGATGATTGGGACGGTGATTGAAGCGGGCAGGTGACAGTGATTAGTATGCTGGGGAGCTGGAACGAGTGGGCGGAGTGAAGGTGTCTGGTGCTGACGCAGATGGATCCGTGACAGTACCCCCCCCCCCCACGGCCAGCTCCAGCTGGCGGACGGGACCGACGACGGGGACGACCACGGCTACGGGGCGCTGGACGATCTGGGTGGGTGGTGTGGAAGTCCTGGAGTAACGAGGGGTCCAGAATGTCCTCCCGGTTGACCCAGCATCTCTCCTCGGCACCGAATCCCTCCCAGTCCACGAGATATTCCAAGCGGCCGCCCCGTCGTCGGGAGTCGAGGATTTCATGGACTCGGTAGATGTTGTCATCTTCGGGATCCGCAGGAGGAGGGGGCACCTCCGCAGCACCAGACCCTGGGGAAGAAGGAGTGAGAGGGTTAGTGTACGGCTTGAGCAAGGAGACATGGAAGGTGGGTGCGATGCGGTAGTGAGCGGGGAGTGCCAGCCGATAGGTGACGGGGTTGATCTGCCTCAGAATCGGGAAAGGACCGATATATCTGGGACTCAGCTTCCGACAGGGCTGTCGGAGACGGATGTCCCGGGTGGAGAGCCAGACCAGCTGTCCGGGAAGGTAGTGAGGGGCGTCGGCACGGCGAAGGTTGGCCTGGTTCTGGTGTCTCCGAACAGCCCGCTGGAGGTGGGTATGAGCTGAGTCCCAGACTCTCTCGCTCGTCTGGAACCAGTGGTGGACTGCTGGGACGTCAGATGGTTCTCCTGACCAGGGGAATAGTGGAGGCTGGTAGCCGAGTATGCACTGGAAGGGGGTGAGTCCGGTGGTGGTTTGTCGGAGGGAGTTCTGTGCATACTCGGCCAGGGCAGGTAACGGCTCCAGCAGTCCTGGTGGTCGTGGCAGTATGACCGCAGGTATCTCCCAATCTCCTGGATCTTCCGCTCAGTCTGGCCGTTGGACTGGGGATGGTATCCAGAAGTGAGGCTGACGGTCACTCCCAGAAGGTTGAAGAATGCCCTCCACACTCGAGAGATGAATTGGGGTCCTCGATCGGAGACTACGTCCTCGGGATCCCAAAGTTACGGAAGATGTGTTGGAATAGTGCTTCAGCTGTTTCAAGGGCTGTTGGCAAACCCGGAAGGGGAATTAGCTTGCACGCCTTGGAGAAGCGGTCCACTACGACCAGAATGCAGGTGTGGTTGTCAGACAGGGGCAGGTCGGTGACGAAGTCCACTCCGAGGTGGGACCACGGTCGAGTGGGTATTGGGAGAGGAACCAGCTTGCCTTCCGGGAGATGACGGGGAACCTTGGCCATGGCACAGACTGAGCATCCGCTGACGAACCGGGAGACGTCCTGGGCCATACCCGGCCACCAATAGCGCTGTTGGACGAGCGAGAGAGTGGCTTGGCTGCCTGGGTGTCCAGAGCCCGGAGAGGTGTGTACTGAGTCCATGAGGGACAGGCGTAGACGGGTTGGAACATAGACCCGTCCCTCTGGACCTCCCGGCGGAGCAGGTTCGAGTTGCGTGGCGTCGGCGATGTGGTCATCTAGGCTCCATTGGATGGGGCTGACGACCACGGCTGGAGGGAGAATGGGTTCAGGCTCGGAAGAAGGGGTCTCAGGTTGGAACTGGCGGGAGAGTGCATCTGCCTTTACGTTCTTTTCACCGGGGCGATAGGTGACTGAGAAATTGAAGCGAGTGAAAAACAGGGCCCAACGGGCTTGACGGGGGTTGAGTCTCTTGGCCTCCCGGAGGTACTCAAGGTTGCGGTGGTCAGTGATCACCGTGAACGGGTGTTGGGCTCCCTCCAGCCAGTGCCTCCATTCCTCAATGCCAACTTAATGGCTAGTAACTCCCGGTTGCCGATGTCGTAGTTCTGCTCCGCCGGGGACAGCTTCTTAGAGTAGAAGGCGCATGGATGGAGTTGAGATGGATTCCCCTGCCGCTGAGAGAGGACCGCTCCTACCCCCGAGATGGAGGCATCCACCTCGACGAGGAAGGGCACGGCGGGGTCCGGAAGGGCGAGGGTAGGAGCGGAGCCAAAGGCAGACTTCAGGGCTTGGAAGGCTTGGGTGGCTCGGGTGTTCCAGGACAGAGACTTGCCCCGCTCTTGAGAAGGTCGGTGAGGGGAGAACTGATGGGACTGAAGTTCTGGATGAAACGGCGGTAGAAGTTGGCAAACCCCAGGAACGTTGAAGCTCCTTACGGGTGGTGGGTTGTGGCCAATGGAGTACCGCTTCCACCTTCCTTTGGTCCATGGTGATTCCGTGTGGGGTGATGACGTAACCGAGGAAGTGGATGGTGCTTTGGTGGAATTCACATTTCTCCAATTTGAGGTAAAGATGGTAATCTCGTAGACGTTGGAGTACTGTCTGAACGTGATGGATATGGGAGGTCAGATCGGGAGAGTATATGAGGATATCGTCGATGTAGATGACAACGAACTGATTGAGAAGATCACGGAAGATTTCGTTCATTGAAGCCTTGAAAGATGGCGGGTGAGTTGGACAATCCGAAGGGCATCACGAGATATTCGTAGTGCCCAGCGGGAGTGATAAAGCGGTCTTCCACTCATCGCCTTCCCGGATACGGATGAGGTTGTAGGCACTACGAAGATCGAGCTTGGTGTAAACGAATGCCCCTCGGAGTTGTTCCAGGGCGGCTGGGACCAGAGGAAGGGGATAGCGGAATTTAACGGTGGCTTGGTTGAGGATCCGGTAGTCGATGCAAGGGCGCAAGCCTCCGTCCTTTTTTCCCACGAAGAAGAAACTCGAAGCGGCAGGGGATACTGATGGTCGTACGAATCCGTGGTCGAGAGCCTCTTGGATGTACTCCTCCATGGCCTTCTGCTCCGGGATGGACAGAGGGTAGATCTTACCTCGCGGTAGGACCGCCCCAGGCAGCAGGTCGATCGCACAGTCCCATGGCCGATGAGGGGGTAGAATGGTGGCTTGGTGTTTATCGAAAACATCCTGGAACGCCCGGTAGGGAGAGGGGATCTCGGGAGAAGGTTCTACTGGTGGGCTCTCCACGGAGGTGGTGGAGAGAGCAACGGTCGGAGTGGAGGAAGAAACTGGAGATTTCGTCACGGAGGGAAGACAGTGCTGGAAACAGTCGTGGCCCCACCGTAGAACCTCGCCGGTGGACCACTGAATGTGAGGCGAATGGGTCTCCAACCAGGGGCGTCCCAGGATGATCTCAGCCGTCGATCCCTCCAGCACCAGAAAGGATATCTCCTCCCGGTGGAGCCAGCCGATCTCCAACCCCAGGTCAGGGCTACGATGTCCAACCCGGCCGCGTCCCAGTGGTTGACCCAGAATGGTTTGGACTTGTAGTTTGTGAGGGATGGTTCGTTGCCGGGTTGGAGCCGGTTTAACGTGGACAGTGCAATGAAGTTGGCCGCTGATCCGGAGTCGATCAGCGCCTGGACTGAAATGGAACGGTTCAGGTAAGTGATAGTGGCGCAGTGAATTTCAAGGAGGAGATGGCGCAATGGTAACTGGACTGTACTCACAGCTGGTCGGGGCGGACGAACGGACAGGAGGCGAGCAGATGACGCGGAGGCTCCACAGTACAGACACACCCGTTGGTGATACGTCGATTCCTCTCAGATACCGGCAGGTGAGTGGTACGACTTCCATGGGTTCTGGTGCTGGAGGACTGTGGTGGCGGGGCACAGGACGAGGAGT
>NW_024121832.1:2426120-2486268 GCF_016745375.1 Pimephales promelas | reverse complement strand
TTATTAACCTTTATATTAATCTTTGCAAATCGCTTGCACGCAGAATGCTTCATGATGCTTTACTAAGGTTTACACTCGGTTACATTACGGCATGTTTCCTATGTACAACATTCTCATAAAAGTCATAATCTGACGTTTATAATGAACAACGCGCTATCGTGTTATTACAAAACTGAGTACGTATACATCAGTAATCGCATAGCGTTTGTACATCTCACTAAGTTACTCTACCCTGCCAATACACAAAGATAGATTAAAGTTACATTACGTTAACCAACCATTCAGATTACCGACGGAAAGAACAAAAGAAAACAGACAACTGAACTGGACTTATGTCTGTCAGGTCGCGACCAGACTAGGTGAGCTTGGTCTGGTGGTGCCTGGAATGGTGCCCCATCTTACTCTACGGAGGAAGACTTAGCGAAACAAGGAGTCACTTGCGGTCTATGTGGGGGTGGGGGTTCTGTTGGTCGTGCTCACCGGCAGCGGTAGAGTGGCTCCCAGGCCTAGAGAATAGTGTATATTCACAATAATTTTATTTACTGATCTATATGTATTATTATAATTACTTATAATCTATATGTATTAATAATTGTAATATGTATTATTATAATTACTATTATCATTATCACAGCTATACTACCACTCTGACTACACCTATTATTATCATGAATGCTGTTGGTTGCCACTGTTACCACTACTATCGCTACCATTCTTATCTATGTTATAGTTATTATTATTAATACGAATACTGCCTCTACTTCTACTACAATGGTCTTTAAGCCCAGCTGCACTACTTCCTGAACTTCAGCCAGCTCCTTTCTGCCATTATTGGCCAAATTGATTAATTCAGGTGTACCTGACCTCAGTAGTCATGGCAACAATAATCAGACACACCTGAATTAAATTAATTTGGCCAATAATGGCAGACAGGAAACAAAGAGCTGGCTGAAGTTCAGGAAGTAGTGCAGCTGGGCATAAAGCCAATTCTATCACAACTAGGAATATCTCAATACTGCTTCAATCTAAATCTCTAAAATATCCCATTGCTTAAAACATACCAATATACTTGCACACATGTTTTTGTCTTTGTTTTTCTTTTCCTTTTTTTCTTTTCTTTTGATTACTTTTGTTCTGCCTACCTTGTATGTACTCCATGTACGTCTTTCTCTCTTTTGTATGTATACATTCACTGATCTCTTATTTTTGTATGAAATATGTTTTATTAACTTGCAATAAAAAAAAATAAAAAAAAAACATTCAGAAACGTCCTCAAGCCTTAATTGCCGAACTTATTTGCGGCCATCATTTGTTCCGGGTGCTATTTTGGTACAAACTGATACGGTTGCACAGATGTGTCCTCAAGAGACTCCAGCTTCCATTCTTTCTCTAAAATATACCCTCAGCTATTGTCAAGGCAACACTCCACGAGCGTTGTGTCGAAACGCCCGCAGTGGGCGGAGTGTTCATTATCATTTAAAGGCATATGCACTGAAACGGCGTGCTGAAAACAGAGCTGTTTTTGACCAGGTAAAATTTGTGTTTTCTTACAATACTAATGAGAATTTTTAATTAAAGTATATTACAAACTTTTCATTTAGACCCTAGAGAATCAAATTAACTTGAATGAAAATGGCATTATATGACCCCTTTAAGCTCTGTGATGAATCTGTCCACTGTAATGCCATCTGCCATGGCATGAGACCATGATTGATGCCTCTTAAACACAATGGTTTTTTGTGGGCTGCAGTAGTCTCGGAATGCTGTGAGCACGCCTTCCATCTTCTGATTTTCTTCGTCAAAGAGATGGATGGTGAGTGTATTATACACTTCTAACACCTCTTCTCCAATGGTGTGAAGCAAAATAGCAATTTTAACTCGCTCTTGTTTGGCACTCGCTCCCGTCTCAGTCATAAACTTTGCTCCCATCCACGCCAAATTTTCATTTGTTCCCATTAACACTAGTGGCAAAGGTGGCTTGAACTGTTCCATGTTCGTCTGCCGTTACATGTAGATTTAAGCCTGTGTCCTTTTGTTTATCTGTGTCTTATCACAATATATGAAGAGTTCAGATGCAAAAGCCTCTAAATGCCATTTGAAATTTTCTTCTTTATTGATGATTTTTATCAAACTTGTATATTTAAGTTCAGTAATTTCACTTAAATAACAATTAATAGGTAATTATCATTGCCATTTAAGTGAAATCACTGAACTTAAATATACAAGCTTGATAAAAATTATCATTCTAGAAGAAAATTTCAAATGGCACTTAGAGGCTTTTGCATCTGAACTCTTCATATAATAACACACCATGAGACTGTGACTCATCCTTTTTTACTGAACTCTCATACAAGACACAGGCATGAGCAATTAGATGTTCAGTCCAACACATAAGTCAACGTAATCAAACACAGAGTGTGTCGAACCAAATCCACCACAGGGGGCACTTAATATTCAGCAATATTTTTTATCTGACTGTCACTGTACTGTACTTATCTTTGATGAGAACTAAACTGAGCTGGAACACTTGCTTTTAATGTATCAAAAGTAAATTTTAAAAAACAAATCTCAACTAATTGTTGGCAAATACATACTGTAAATCATTTGACTTCTTAAATCATAAACTGAAGCATACTTTCTAAGTATGGTCGTGCTTCCATTTTGCCATCAACTAATCACTGTAAAAACAATACTGAGAAATCACTGAACTTCAAGTGAGCCTACAAGAGTGATTAATGGTTAGGCTTTTTTAACACCTGCAGAAAAAAAAAAAAAAACGTTTTAGAGAAGAAACTAACTTTCTGAGTCATCCACTGACTTTCAAAGCTGCTACATAGTAATAACTTGGAGGACCATGATAGAAATATAGCTAGTAGTGTGCAATGTAGTGATATTTGTCTTATGTGGTGAAGTTAAAGTCCCTGTAAAGTCAAAATTAAGTATGTGTTCTGAGTTTGTCACACCACAGAAAAATGTGTTATTAGCCACCCAGCCAAATTTGAATGATAAAAAAGCCGGCAAGTACATAAAATAAGCTATCAAAATCTTGAAAAAATGAGCAGTTATCTTTGTTCTCAAACGCTGGGGGCGTGTCCGCTGGCTGCGTGGAAACCACGCCCACTAGCGGGAAAGCTGTCGACGGTGATATTAGCTGATACTGCTTTCGGGACGGGAGGATGAACACTAAGGCGGGAGATAGTTGTTTCGCCCGTTCACCAGTAACAGTGGATTATCAGTGAATCCCAGTTGTCTCTGAGGAAAGTTTATAAAACTATCCAGTGTAAAATGATCACTTCAGAGGCGGGTGTTGACAAGGTTGGTTCTCTAAAAACCTCTTCTTGATGTGATCGTTTTTTATGGAATTTAAATGAAGATACTGATCTGTTTTGTACATGATCGCATCCAGGTAGTAGCCTATGCATTTCTCGGTCGAAGGCAGCTAGAAAACTGTAGGCTCAGCTGTAGTTGTACTGACAGTCACTCGTGATTGAGCAGTGAGTGCGAATGTGCTCGGGGAGTGTTATTGTGGAGAGATCAGACTATGTGCGTCATCAAATAGGGGCGTGTCCAGGAGCTCATGGGCTCCAGTGCGTCATCGAGCCCTGTTTTAGCCCCGCCCAAACAATCCGTGAAATTGCAATAGTGAAAAGCTGTTTAACGGTCTAAATCCACATTTCAGTACTTCACAGTTCCACTTTTTGGTAGAATTGCCTTTACAGGGACTGTCATGTTTCCCCAAAAAATAATACTCAAGTAAAGTACTGATACTCAAAAAGTGCACTTAAGTACATTACAGTAAATGTAGGCTACTTAGTTACTGTCCAGCTCTGCAGAGCTGCTTTCATTAGGGTAGACAAACAATGAAACACTGTTTTTTTTAAATTCATTACTAAATTAAATGTGCTTTGTGTAGGTTAGCAATGAATTGATAATTTTACTATAATTACCACGTATTGAAGAGCTACACATTATGATGTTTTATTTAACAAAGTTCTGGAGGAGCAGGTGCAGATAATGAACTCAATAAGCTTAAGAGGAGATCAATCACTAATCAACTCAGGACAAGATAAATGACAGCAGAACGCACTTTTGTTCCTTGACAGTTTATCAGCATCCCACCTCCACCCCATCTCCTCACTTTTAGTTCCATCTACTCTTACCAACGTGGAGAGTACTCTGGGTTCAGGCAGAAATTCTGAGCTCGGAGCCCTCCACCCGGACAGTACACCTAGTAAGCATAACCTTTGCCATAATAATTATATGTAGATGTGAACTTGTGAATGTTACATTCATTGTATAGCTTGTCACCAGTGACTTTTCTTACCTATTAGTGGTCACAAAGACCATTTGAGGTTCTGTAACAACCTAGTTCTCCAGATGTAATCTTACAGAGATGAAAGTGTGCATAGCAACAGAGGAAGTTTTGTTGTTTGTTATTTCATTGGTTCAGGCTTATATTCTGTGGAGCCATTTCCTTTTAGTAGGCCCATCTGTTTTCCAAGTAGGCATAAGGTCTTACTGCTTCAGAGGCGGTTTCTTTGCTAAGTATTTATCTACGATTCCCACATGTCCTCTTTTCTGATAATGAAGGTGGTGAATTGAACTGGAACTCCTCTAGGATTATCTAGGATTAAAAGGCCAAGGCAATTAGCCTCTGACAGCTCAATAATCACACAAAAATGTTTCTGTGAAATGCATCACGTTAATTTCTGAGATCCACAAAAAACATAAACATATTTTCAGAAATAAAGACAGAAACATTTCTTATTTTCAATATTTCTTTATACGAAAAAAAGGCAAGTAACAATAATTGATATAAGAAAAAAAGAGAAAAGGGATATATTTTAATATTTGCGTATTTGTGTAAATCTACAGTATATATTTATCTAGCTACAGTATCAGTCCCTGATATGAAACTGCAGAGACAAGGATAGTCATATTCATTCATTCTGAAACAATGACACCTGCATCATCTATGGATTGTGGTCCTTCAGTGACGATCATTTTGTTCAGGCAGTGTGGTTAAATATGTGCTTATTGTATATATTTCCATAGGTTTAGCAAACACTAAGCTAGTGTTACATCTTTGAGCCATAACTTCAATTGGTTTTCATCCAATTAGTACATCCTTGGCAGTCTCAGCTCATAGCCCCATAATTAGCAAATATACTGTCATAAAGTTTTGGGTAAACAAAGTTGTAATCCCTTTAAAAATATGGAGCAAGACACTGATGTGTGAATTCTCTGTGCATTTTGATATTTAATGTATGAGTGTATTCCTTCTCAGCAGTGAGAGCAGTGCGATCAGACACTCAGGGCCACTTGAGTGCCGCATTTTCAAGAACACTGTCATGCTTGGGATGATGCAAAATAAACCAGACCAGAGCGCAACAATTAAAGACGTCCGTCTAGTGTGTTTACATTGAAAAATAATGGGAAAATAGCGCAGTGGGATGAAAAAAAAAAGCGTTGGTTTTTGGTTTTTCACCAACTATATATTATGTTTATAAGTATATGATTTCGGATGCATACTTTGTCTACAACAGGTTCACAATCCTGTTTCTGGAGATCTGATCCTGCAAAGTTCAGCCCCAAACCTGATCAAACACAACTGAACCAGCTAATTAAGATCTTCAGGAGGACTTGTAATTACAGACAAGTGTTTTGGATCGACTAGTGTTGGATGCTCCTGAATCCGACAACGATGTACTAAAAATACTTTTCTTTGTACAGATGACAATGTTCAAAATGATGCCCATTTACATGGATCTGTAAAAAACAACTAAAAGCTCTGTATTATGCATGCCATGTGATGTGGTGATGTCACTTTGTAAAGAAAAGCAATGCAACTGTGCACATAAGCATTCTTTTACAGAGCAATTGTGCCAAACGTGCATCTTAAACGTGCATGCTATAGACTAAACGCATAATTCGCATGTGGATGCCATCACCGTTTACACAGATTCAGGTTGTTGCGTTTGTTTAAGCCCCCAAAACAACATTGTGGTGTAAATGAATGGCCAAAATGTATTAAAAGTTTTCTGTTTTTAGTTGAAAAAGGTGTAGTTTAAATGGCCTGTTAATCAGGGTTGGAGCAGAAATTTGCAGGTAGGTACATCTCCGGGAGTAGGACTGGGCACCCCTGGTCTACAATATGACTGACTCCTAAGTCAAGTTCTCACAGAAACAAAAATATTGGAGTGGTTTTATGTGCTTAATGAACAAGGGTAAAGAAGCACCTCATGACACACAGGTTCTGACATACTTTTTTCCCTCCATTTTTGACCAGTCCGTAACTGTGCTTGAGTTGTCTTATTTTTGGTCTCAATACAATAAGATGAACTTGAATACAAGTATTAAATGAGACCTGGAGATGCTATGTCAAGTCTGAATGGAATAAATGTTCTTAAACTCTTAAGAATAACTGAAACTGTTGCAGCCAGAGAAAGTCTCAAAGATGTGATTTCAGTGACACTAAGGGGCCCTTCACACTGGGCTTGTTCTTGCGTTAAATACAGCTAGACAGGGGCAATGAAACTGACCTGAAGGCTGGTTTATAGTTTTCCTGATCAGACCTGGCACCAGAAACACCAAGGCCATGGGTTTGATTCCCTTGGAATGCACAAACTCAAAAATGCTTTACCTTGAATGCAATGCAAGCTTTGTAAACCGTGTCTCCAAAATACATGAATGTAAATGTTGCATTGATGACAATCAATGTGTATTGTTGCTAATATGAACCCTCAATACACTTGTCCATATTTAAATGAACATATCCTGCCTAAATCCTCAAATTTCTTCTGTTTTAAAACAGCCGTAACTTGATGTGGCATATTGAAGGGACACTTCACCCATTTGCATTAAGCTTTGTATCTTTAGAAACCCAGTCATATTTTTGAATGGTCATGGTTTATTCCCTTATTTTCCCCTGAGATGGGAGAAATAAGGATTTAAGTGTTTTACTTCCTGCTTATTATGACGTAAAAATGGTCATAATAAGCAGGAAGTCACATTTCATTGAAAAATGTAGAGACTACAAACTTTAGCTCCTCATTATTCAAGGGTGTGAGACCCACTCACCCTACAGGCCTATTAGAGATCAGTGGGTGGGACTTCACTTGCAGATACTGAAATCAATATCAGCCATCTTGTTTGGAAGCTAAGCTAACAAACGCTGTGGAGATAGGAAGTTATGCCAATGACGGAAGAAACTAAACATGATATATGGAAGAGGATTTTGAAATTTTGCTGCTCGAATCCGATGTTCGTGGCTATCTTTACGAGCTGCAGTATAGTTTAGAGCAGCTGAGGCTGATGGAGGAGCAGGAGACGGCTGCCTGTCGCGGTCGAGGAGCCGGACTGGCTCGAGCTGGGCGGACTGCTGGTGCCTGTGCTCTCGCTGTGAACTACGAACACAGATAGAGTCCGTCTGCTGCAGAGAATTTCAACAATGGCAATTTCTCCTGAACGAAATCCCTGAATCAGACGAGCACATGGACGTTTGTGTTGTGATGTGAACCATCCTAGTTTCGCCTGACTGAACATCCAGGTATCATGCAGTAATTCACCATATATAGAAATACAAACGAGGAGTAATTCACTAATGAGTTTGTCAATGTAATGTTCGTTGTTGTGATTAGGAAGGAGGCGGGAACCGGCAAACTGTTTAATAGTAAAATGAACAAATTGAAAAGTATTTGCCAGCAGCCCCTAATTGACGAATGCTGTCCAAACACAACAGAAACAAAACACAACATAAAATCAGTCCTGTTTATCTCTCGATCTGCCATGGTCGCTCCTCCCTTATGCCTCCGTGAGAGATGCGAGACCGGTGTGTCTCACAGGTATCTTTCATTATCACTCACAGCAATGGCCTTGCGCCGTCCTCTTACATCCCTCGCGCTCGTCGTGCTCGCCACAGCCAACTAACTAGAAATTTTGTGTGAAATGCATTTCAAACTCTGGCGACAGCTAACGTTAGCCTTGTAGACAGAGGAGTGTTTTCTCTGTTTGCGCTGTTCTGGATTAGTGAGTGTGGCTTGCGGAGCTGTGCAATGTGGTGCATTGTTGGAGTTGTTGTCTTACATGCAAATGCGTCCTTCAGTTATTTTCTCGGTCAAGAGGGCACCAAATTAAAAAATTATTTTACATTTTGATTACACATATGATCCACCTTTAATAAAGATTAACGTTGAAATGGGTGAAGTGCTCCTTTAAAGGGATGGTTCATCCAAAAATTCTATCATTTACTGACCTTTTAGTCGTTCCAGACCTGTATGACTTTTTTTTCTTCTGCAGTAAAACAAAAAAACTGAGATGTTCTGTAAAGACAAATAACATCTGTCCATTACATTTAGATAGACCAACAATTAAAAAAATATAATGCAGATGTACAAGACCCTGTCCCTTGTGTGAATGGCCTCTAAGCAGTCCTTTGGCTTTGTCGATGTACAGTAACAACACATACTTCAAACAAAGAGGTACAGGCGCAGGACAAAATGGAACAAAGATCACAATGAGGTTCCTGGAAAACAAGTTACACAATTTTATTCTTTCCTCTTTCTCAATTCTTCTTAAACCTACTTTTCTATAACTGATTGTCAAAAAGTTGTATGCCACTCCTAAAGAAGCCACAAACCTCGAGGAAGATGAGGATAGGAGGATGGGTCCTTCCCACATAGACTGGTGCTAGACATGAAACCATCATGTACCCTTGCCTTAGCCTCTTGGGAATCTCTCTGTGTGAGAGAGTTTGAGCAAAAGGGCATTCCCTCAAGCGCTGAGCTTCAATCGCCTTTCATCACAAAGTTTCATTACCGTCCTCTGAGCTCATGCATGATTTAGCCACTGTTCTAACTGATCTTGCTAACAGGATGTTGAAAGCCTCTCTCTCTGCCTCACTCTTTCTCCTTATATCTTTGTAGCACTCTCCATCCTCCTAACACACACAGACTGTCTTAGTCTAGATCTATCCACATTGCATCAGCCATCCTCTCTTCCACCTCTATGCATTGGACAGAGTGTGGCTGAGCACTCTAGGGAGAGACATACCCTGGGTAGCCTCATGTTTTTGAGTTTAACTTTGATACATCTGTTCATCCATGAAATACTCTATCATGTATTGAGTCCAATTTGGTCATAGTTCTGACGATATGTGTATGTCAGCACACTTACTTAAGTGTAACCTACATGAGCCTCACCATGCGTAACAGACTATAGGGGAAATGAGAGTTGTAGTAAGTAGAGGAAGTCTCCATGACTCATCTCTCAAAGGTTTTTCTGGGACAACATCGGATGGCATTGCCATAACAGGGAGTGTTTGCTTGTACTGGTTGGTTGAACTCATGCACCTGCAGATAGGATAGTGTAGGGAAGTGTTTCCGTGACAAAAGAATTCCCACTGTGGCATTAACAGAAAGGCATGTCAAACAGTAGTCTCAATCTTCTCAATGATCTCAACCATTGATTTGGACGGTGACAGTAAAGTGCACACATCCTGTTCCCAGAGGCTACCGGGACTGGAGTCCCCATCAGTACTCAGCTCGTCATCATCTTCTTCCACATCATCATCATCATCATCATCATCCATGCAGGAGTCCTCATCGCATGATTCCATGTAGTGCAGACCCAATGCATTTATTCCAGAGTCTTCAGAGCTGGAAGGAGAGGAGCAGTGGTCCATTTTAGGGCCTGAGATCTTCTCATTTTGTTGACCGTGTTTAACAGTCGGGCCCACTTCCTGTCTGTGCTTGTTGGTATGTTGGGTTGCAGGTTGAGATGCCGGCGTTTGAGGTTGGTGTGTGGCATTCGGTGCAGGTGGAGGTGGCCTTTGCACATAACACATCTTACCGTTGATACGTTTGACCATGTAATCATCCACAAAGAGGTCAGAGATGACGCAGAATTTGGGAGACTCTAGGCAGGGTGGAGCCCGGAACTTGGGAGCCGTCTTAAGAAAGCGTTCAGCCAGCGAGATGGACAAGTTCATGGTGTGGGTGTGACCTGAGGGGGCCACTGGAACCAATGTGCTGGGAAGTTGGCATACACTGGTCATGGGTTGGTAGACGTATTTACCTGCAACGAGAAAAAGAGGAGATCGAACATTTTGCCTTTCAAAAGCAAAGAATAACATTCATAATGTACAGTACATTCATATGTATTGAATACAGATGCCCAAAAGCAAATATGTGAGCAGCATGTCTGAGACACCAATATCCTTGACTAAATGTGAGAGAACAGGTGGGTTTGAGAAAAATTAGGTTGAGCAAGAATATGTTCTTGCTGAATACTCATATTCAAATCACATTGGATAGTTGTTATTCTTGAGCTTATATTGATTTGCCTGCTGTGCTAGTGATAGCTGTGATAGATGGGTGTTATAAGTAGTCAGATACTTGTACTTTACAACACGGGTTACTAATATGAAAGTGTTACTCTTTCACAGAGGACAGAAGTGATTCTTTCAAAACTTTTGTGCAGTAAAGAGAGAATGTGGCATATTTTTCAACTTTATACAACTGGAATACAAGGTTATGAAAAAAAATAATGTATATATTAGTGAGGCAAACATAATTTCTAAAACTAAAAACATATTAGATATAAATATTAGAATAAAGATTCTCAAATATTTTATATAATTCGTGTTATATATATATATATATATATATATATATCAGGACAATTGTGTCAGCCTCGCATTTTTGAATATGACTCCCCAAAACATTCAGAATAAACATGCCTATCATGAATGAATTCGAATAAAACTAATTATATATATATAAAATCTCTGTATATATATATATATATATATATATACAGTATATATATAATATTTTGGGTAAAAGAAAAACATAGGTCAGTATAACTGTCACAGTCTTGAGGCTTGTTCGACTTATTTCTCAGTGAGAGATGCGAGACTGGTGTGTGAGAGAGATGCGAGAGCTCTGCGCAGACCGATCGGTGGCTTACTTGACACATGTGCATGCCGGTTAGAAATTTTTTCCTACTTAATGCAGCCCTGACTCCACATGACACGTATGCCATCAAAGTACCGCGAGAGTGATTCGGGAGTAGCCGGAGAACTCAGCCAGCGCTGCTTCTCAAGAGCAGCTGCACAAGCTCTGATGACGTCACAGCTGTTCCAGGATTCGCCGGATTCACCGCATGACAACGATCACGTGCGTTTCGTGTTTAATCTCACACCTTTAGTTCCACTAAAGCTCACAAATCAGTTTTTTATAACAGTAAACATTCTTTTCATGTAGTCGCGATGTTATATTTTGTCATGTTTATCAAAATAAAACTGATTAAAAAACGTTGACACCACTTCATTGATATAGGCTTATTTTGAACTTTATTCTAGTTCAAACAAATGCTGTATGTATCTAGTTCAAATGACATCTTAGGCTTGTTTGAGATGAGAAAAATCTGCTCAGAACAATCACCAGTGATCAGCACGAGATGCATGCCGGTTAGAAATGTGTCCGAGTGCGATCTGCCTGGCTCTGATGTCATGCTGACGTATGTCAAAAAACTCTCGCGAGCGCAAGGCGGAAGTGTCGGATTCTGCAGTCGTGCGGATTTGCTCTTCACCAGAGCCCGTCTAACGGAGAGCCTTGGCACATTTACTATTAGCCCCATTGTGTATCATCCTGCTTGCAGTTCCATTAGAATTCCACTGGAGGTGATCGCGGGCGAGAGCAGAATGAATGGGAGTCTATGGGGCTAAACGGCTAAAATTGTCTCTTTCACCTGCTTGTCGTTAAATTAACAGATTTTATTGTTAATTCCGCAAGTTCAATATAGATTATAGGCCAAAAGTCGAATGAACGAGTACTTATGTCCTTTTGATTTCTTACAGGTTAGGCCGTTGTTGGCCGGAACACGCTAGCATTCTGCTATTGTGTGACGTCATCACATTTTGAACGGATTTTTAGAATAGATAAGTGAACTTAAAAATGCAATTTTCAGCTGAGTGTATTATCTTGGCCCTCCCTTTTGAATGCAACTTTCAAATTACTTGACAAAAAATTACATCCTGAGAAAAGTGGATTTATGGGGGTGAAACCCCATTAACTCCCATTCATTCTGCACTCGACCGTGAGCGTCCCCGCATGGACAGAGACGTGTTACTGCAGCCAGTGCCAATTCTCTTCAATTAGACATTCTCTTGCTGCGTCCCAATTTGCTTACTTATACTACGCCCTAAAAGTATGTACTCTTTTTGTGAGGAAAAATACATACTTTTGAGTGTGTAGCAAAAGAGTAGGCAAGCTTTGGGACATACTATCACGTCATCTTTAACGGACAGCTCTGTCGCGTGCTGCGTGCATCCTGTCACCGTAACCCAGATAGCAAACTGACATTGAATCAACGTGGAAATATGACATCGAAACAACGTTGATCTGACATTGTTTTGTTTATCGAATTAACGTTGAAATTCTAAATTCATTCTTTCAAAACTAACGGAAAATCAACTTGAAATCAACGCGTTGTTTCAACGTTATGAAAGCAAACCAATTTTCGATTTCATTTAGCTTTGAAGAATGCCGCGTCTGACGTTGGTTCAACGTTAATTCGATGAGCAAATCAACGTTGCTTCAATGTCATGAGAGACGTCGTTTCCACGTTGATTCAATGTCAGTTTGCTGTCTGGGAACTGCCCTGTCAATCATCTTGTCACAGTTAAAATCCTCCATTCTATCTAATTTTATTTCCTACCGTTTCGGAGCACGTTGATCTGCCAGTCGTGGGTCTTTCATGCTCTCCTCGTGTTTGCAATTTGAATATAGGCTAATGATGCATTTAAAACGTAATGGTTAAACGTGTCTTTACAAAACTTCACAATGCTGCTGCAAATGCAATATAATGTGGACAACATTGAATAAATTCATTTTCGTCAGGTTAGATACTGATAATTAACCACTCAAAGCTCTTTATCTAAACCTCTCTACACAACCGCGGGGACTCGCGCGTCCTCCGTATCGACTACGTGTCTGTAGTTTTTTAACACTTTTTACTTGTGTTTGTAGTTCTAACAGAATCCTCGTCCAACGCGCAATGGTTTGTGGGCAATATCAGCCGTTAGAGTGTGCATCGATCTACACTTCGGATTCTGACCGGAAAAAGTAGACCATCCGGGTATCTTTGAAACACTCATTTCAACATACTACGATTTGGGACGTACTAATTCTATTTTCGAATACTATTTAGGATGGATAGTATGCGAATTGGGACGCAGCATCTGTCTTCACCAACTCCGCTGATCAGAAGCATGATGGGAAACAACTTGCTGATGACACAGCTTAATGCTCATTGGTTTAAACAACTGTGATGTATTGTTCTCTTTTAAAATGTTTAATTTTAAAACTCTGATATCATGTTTTATGTGTATACATACATAAATGTTATGGGTGAATAAACTCTCTGACAGTGCGATATGGGTTATTATGTGATGTCATTTTTATTAAAACAATATATATAAAAAAATGTCTGTATTAAAGAAAAAATGATTGATAAAGACATTTGGAATGTAATTAAATAACAAAGTACTTTGGGTGTCTTGTTCGTTGTATTTAATTTCATTTAAAAGTAAATTAAATCACATCCAGTTTATTAGCAACACCGTGCACAAGCGTTAATCCCGTGATATCAGTCTTTGATCTCACAGGTGTCAGGCCCACTCAGATTTGTCCGGCTTGACTGCGTTTTTATCCCTCCTCCCCTCACTGCAGCCGCCTACTCGCATACATTTCAGGCGAGGCAAGGCGCATCTCAAACAAGCCTCTTGTCTTCATCTTCGCTATACTAGTTCCCAGAATCCCTCGTGTCTCCACACCTGAACTCACTCGCTCATTACCCACCTGTTCATCGTCATCATCTGTGTCACTTGTCCTCACCTTGTTAGTGTTCATTTGTATCTGTATTTAGTTTCCCTCTGTTCAGTCAGTCCTGGGGTGTATTCCAGAAAGCAAGGTTAACTTACCGTCAGATAAACCTTGAACTCTTGGTTGATTAACCCCAAACTAGCTTACTCTGGGTATGTCGGTTCCAAAACACCTGTGAGGAGTTAGTTTAATCAACCTCCTATTGGTAACCCAGGGTTAATGCGCGCGCACGGCAAGAACATAAAGGCATTTTCAATGGATCGCAGAAATCAGGAGTCACCATGGAAACCAAGGGACAAAAAAACGAGCTACATACTTCGGTGAAACTAAGTTGGAGGTTTTAATGCTTGCTTGAAGCCTACAAGCCCGTTATAACTAAAAAAAACAACAACAATACTGCTGCATCAGCAAAAGAAAGAGAGTTGGCTTGGCAAAAAAATAACAGATAGAGTAAATGCGTGAGTTTTATAAATTATTAAAAGAAATTATAAATGGGCTATTTTCCCCTGTAATTAGGCAAAAATTATTATTAAATGATAAAAATAGACAAGTAGCCTATTTATTTGTTGGCCTCCATACATTTCTTAATATTACAGTAGTAATGCACATAATTGGATATGTTAGGTTTTTATAAGGTTCTGGAGCCATAAGAAGTGTGAACCAAGTCAAAATGAAACACAAAAACATTCTCCTGCAAGATAATATTTTCTAAACTTACTAAACTGAGGCCATGTACTTTAGCTATCTAATGTAATTTAGTTTTCTATGTAGCCAATAGAAAGAAGGCTGAGGCCCGTAAAACAGGTGGGGTCCACCTCCGCCTCCCCTCACCCCAGCTGAGGAGCTGGCACTGTCCCTGAATAAAGGGCGACGGGGTACCAGGGGGCAGTTCGTCAGACTCAGATACCAAGACGAGTGGCTTAGTAAAATGTAGGTGAGCCATATTAATGCTTATGATTTATTGATGATCAGGCAAATCATGTTTTTGATCAGGCAAATCATGTTCAAAAAATTACTGTTTTTGTCAGTATTCTAATAAAGAAAATCATTTACACTGTCACCATTTTAAAAATGCATTTTGAATGCATTTTACAGTCATTGATTCACTTGTGCAGTGTGCATGCTGCTTTGACTGCATGTAATCTTACTCTTAGATGTTCCTAATGTACTTTTTTAAGAATATACACTGTGTATTGAATATGCATGATTATCTTATTGGTTTAATTATCTTGCAGTTGCTGATGGCCACGTTGTATTATTGGATCCTCCTGCAACACCACACTGTCACAGTTGTAAGTGATTATTGTCTTTAGGTTTCTGTTTGCTAGCTAGACCCAACATCCTTCCTTATTTTCACTGTAGGATGATGATGAAGAGACCACTTCTGCTGTGACAGAAACACAAAATGTGGAGAGGTCCATAGAGGAGAATAAATAAATGGCAGGAGATTTTAATACAGCTGAGGGTCCATCTACCTCCACAGAGAATCTTAACGGTCTAAGAAATGTTCTGCAGTTCTCCTTCCTCATTTAAATATTTGGTCTGTGTTTGTATTACAGACGTTTTCAGTCATGTTTAATAATTCTGTCTTTAGTTGCCTCCCAAAGAGCTGTTTAAGGCCCACCTTCAAAAGCAAATCAGAAAAAGTGACATGGAGATGGACCTTATACAGCTTCAAATGGAGGAGAAAAGGCTTAACCTAAAAAAGGCCAGACTTGAAATTGAATTGCTGGAGCACCAGCTTAAGGTGGGAAACAGTATGTGAACAGTATTTGTTGTTGAATGAAATCTAAAGCAATAAATACAAATGTCTTTTGTTACAGGAAATAAAGAAACAATGAACAACACTTGACTGTTAACTGGTTTTAATTAAAGTGGGTAGGGTACCCTCTGTCTCCCAGCAAGTAACCATTGAAGTGACCTATAAAGGTAGTTAAAGTGTATAACTGCATTAAAACATAAAAAAAACAAATATATACATTTATATATTATCCGTATTATCTGTTCCACATCCACTGGATTGTCTTCAAAAGGGCACGCCATACTCCGTCACCTCTCTGAAACAAACTAACCCTGCAACATAACCTGCTCCTGAGCAGGTTATCCTCAGAGAGTCAGTTGCTATGGTTACTTACATAACCCGAAAGTTACCTCCGTTTTTGGAACTGAAAGCAGAGGTTATCCGCTTACTTACTCCTAAACTTACCCGGGTAAGTCACATAACCTGCTTTCTGGAATACCCCCCTGGTTGGTTCTTGTGAATGTTACTTTGTGTGTACCCTCTACCTGTTTGTTTTGTTTTGATATTAGTAAAAGTTTGTATTGGAGCCTTTTGACTTTGAGTCTTCTTAAACCCACACCACACCGTGACAATAACAAATATGAGCATTATGTAATTGACCCACACATCACTGATTTTCTGAAAGAGGAGCACTTGAGGCATCTAATCATTATTGACAATAGCAAGCATTCATAATACAGAATTTTGTTCTTATTTAACTCCATAGTTTTTGCAGCATCTTGTAAAAAAGTTCACAGGTGTATCTCATCTAAAAGCAATTCCACCGCATTTCACCCATGCAGTGAAAGGAGTATGAGTGTGATGACCAGTCTCTCAAAGGTAGAATTCCCTACAGAGATGGAATGGATTCTTCACTCTGGAACATTCCGAGGCCAGGCTGGAGAAAGAATAATTTCCATCTAATCCAAATCTCTATTCTTATTTAGAGATGAAACAAAGCTGTGTGGTACCTAAGACATCTGGTCCGAATATGTATTTCGCTTTTATCTGCTCTATATTGTTATATATATATATATATATATATATATTTTTTTTTTTTTGCACTGTCTAGATTTACCATTCATTTTAACCCCTAAAAAAGGAAAACACCTCAAACAGCACTGACAGACATAGAATGTGCTCTTATTACAGACATTAGTTTCAGGTTAATGTACATTGTTCTGCTTTACCAAACAAACTACTTTCCTGACAAACACATCTCTTTCTGTCTCTCTTTCTTCACACCCAACTTGTAATGTGATTGGAAGGCAGTGAGAATCAGATTAGATAAACACAGAATTTGTCATTTTGTCCTTCCTTGGCAATGCTATTTCTTTCAGACTCTCAGTCCTGTGTCTACTTTCTTTGGATGAAGTCAGCCTAAATACGCGTCTTATTTTGCTAATTACTACAAGGAATGGGAGGGGTTGTTTAGCTTATACAGTATCATAAAGAGACTGTTTTTAGAGCCAATAGCCTTGTGGGCAGTGTACTGACACATGAGAGTCTTAGCTCAAGGTACTTTTCCGATTCTGCCCCTCTGTCTTTTTCCCACATTGCTTCCTGTCTCCTTTTAATAAAGGCAAAAAAACACAAAAAAACTGTACAGGGACCTTGAATGAATCAGAATCATATGAACTGATCATGACATAAACTACATTCAAAATATGTGATGTAAGGGATTCACTTAAATAGACTGTTTATATGCCCAGATTTGTCATGTTAGCTGTGGTAGGATGAATGCTAATCTGTGTCGGATGGAAAAAGAAGACAGAACAGGCCTACCTCAATGATAAAAAAAAAAAAAAAAACGTTAAAAAAAAGTAAAAAGGCTTGCACCAGTTAACTGTAGGAAAAAGAGCCAAACCTTCTAATCCCACCATTCAGTACAGTCATTGGCAATTTTCAAGACTGTAGATTTACACTTTTGTAACTGCCAAGCTACAGAATTTAAAAAAAGGATGAATGCATCTACTTAATAATTGCCTCCACATCACTATGAATCTGAAATAGCAGTGTTCAGTCAAGTGTGAAATGATAGATGCCTTGAGGTCTGTACAAAAACTCATAGCCAGGAAGAAAAAAACCTTCCTGCATAATAATTACATTAATATCCTGTAATTGTAACCATCATGTCTGCCTTTTCAGATTAAGCTTCCAATAAAGAAACACTTTCTTAGGTACAATTAAGGGAGCAAACACATTCCTACTGCCCTTGAAAGGAAATGCCTGTGCATAAAAGTCTATCTGTCACCATCTGAGTAAACTGTTGTTTGATCTGTATGTTGAAACTGTATGCTGTCTCATGTCTCATAAAAAATATCCTTAGGTAATTTCTACATTGGTTGTGTGCCACTGAACTAAATTTTATCGCAAGCACAGCACAAATTTGCAGCTGTTTAAAGCTAATGAATCCAGGAATGTGTAAAAGAAAATCTTGTGATTTTGAGGTTGATTTAGTTTTTAACCATTTTCTTTATCATCCAATCTGGTGGTGAATTGGTGAATTGGTGGTGAATGCACAGCTGCACTACTTCCTGAACTTGTTTCCTGGCTGTCATTATTGGACAAATTGATTAATCCAGGTGTGCCTGACCTCAGTAGTCACGGCAACAATAATCAGACACACCTGAATTAATCAAGTTCAGCCAATAATGGCAGACAGGAAACAAGGAGCTTAAATGGGCTTAAATTCAGGAAGTAGTGCAGCTGTGAATAAGGTCAATTGTTTTTTAAAAATTAATGTATATTGTTTCATAAGCAAACCATTTGATTCTAGTCATAACCATTCTGCTAAATCAGCTCAGTATTTGGGTCATTCTGCACATGACAGATGCAAACATATATTACAGTATTATATTATAGGCCCATTACAAATCATTGACTGTAAGCTAATAGATGGGTTAGCAGTCTGCGAGCAGTGCTAAGATAGGAGCACTGTACCTAACTGAAAACACATCTTCACCATTTACACATCCATATAAATATTCAGAGCTGCTGTTACCAGTCTGTTCTGTCCATCCTCATGTTTCAGTTACACTTGATGTAATGATAAAAGCTAATGAAAATGGATTCATTACTTTTAGAGATACTATACTTAGTACAAAATAATTAGGATAAGAGAGATGTAGTAAGTATTGCATTTTATCAGTGAAGAATCACCAAAGGTCCTTTTAGGGAGAAAGAGGACTTTAAAGCCTTTGCTGACTGTATAGACCATTTCACAAGATGTAAACAACACTGGTCCAGAAGCACTTCCTGTTTCAGTTTTTTAACACTACATAAAAGCTGGGATAAAATACAACCAACAGACCATTTAAAACTGAATCAAAAAGTTAAACAAACATCTTTAAGATGTTTTCTTTACATGTGAAATAAAGAAAACAGTTACAAACTGAAACAGGAAGTGCTTCTGGACCAGTCTTGTTTACATCTTGTGAAATGGTCTATACCACAAAATTTGTGTCTACAGATAATAACTAATCCCATGATTTTCGGTCTTATTTTTAGGCGTTGATGTCTTGTGCATATACAAATGTTTGTGTAAACAAAGCCTGATGTACAATCAGGGTTTCCAGGAGGATGTGACCAGGACTTTCCCTATCCTGTTTGACACACAGTCTGAGCTTTCTGAAATGAACACTTGAGACTATAAACTTGAATCCGATTCAACACAATTTTGACTTAATCGCAGTTACTTTTTAAATAAATTTATATAAAGCAAATAAGCGAATTCTAAACATTGTTTGTGCATTAGGTTGAACTAGTGGTGTAACGATACCCTCATGTCACGATTCGATACATATCACTATACTGAACTCACGATGCAATATTATTGCGATACTCCAAGACATATGATAAAAGGTTAACAAAAAATGTACTGTTGATTAAAATACAAAATTTGATATTGCATTGTAGGTTTAAATAAATAGGCTTGGTGCTTGTAACCCAAGGACAATGGTAACACCAGAATAACAATATTCATAATTCTGAAGCTGAAATTACTGAGCTATTGTAGATGAATATGCTTGCATGCTTTCAATGACTAGATATATTTAAAATAATGTTGGCCACTTTTTACTGGTAACATCAGACATTTGGCATTATTATACATTATAATCAACATTATATTAGTAGTACTTACTACTGACACAAAAACTCTGAAAACTTGATTTTTTTTTCTCACAGTAATTTTTATTTTGGGGGGACTATCCACTATACATATTGTCACTATCCATTATACGTATTGTTGCATTTTTGTATTGCTATATATTGTGGCACAATATATTGTTATACCCCCTAGGTTGAACTAACTCTTAATTGCAAATCAATGACTTTTGTCTATCTAAAATATTTTAAATTTGAGTAAATTTTTTATTGTATTTACTGTATTGTTATATATGCTTTGGTGCTGGTCTTGCTAGTTTTGTTGGGGATATTTTAGGTTAATCGCCAAAAAGTCCTATTTGGTGAAGCTAGTCAAACAACATTATGATTTTGATGTTTAACTCTGGAAGTCTGGTTAAGGTGGTTAAGCTAGATGAAAACAGATTTATGACCAGCTATGGTGATCTTTCTCAACAGGCCACATGGCTTAGTATGTAGCGCCAGAGAAAGTCTAATATGGGGAGAACTCCCACTCACATTAAACTTCCTGGTTCTGAACGTCTGTAGACTATGGAGTACCGCAAGGATCGGTTTTAGGCCCTCTGCTATTCTCAATATATATGCTGCCACTTGGTAATATTATAAGAAAATATTTAATTAATTTTCACTGTTACGCTGACGACACTCAATTATATATTTCATCAACACTAACTCATCTAAAATGACAGAGTGTCTCAAAGATATAAAATGCTGGATGACGCTTAATTTTCTGCTATTAAATTCAGATAAAACGGAGGTATTACTTATTGGTCCAAAAAAACTACTCACAAAACCTCTTACAACACAACTTTAATATGGACGGATGTCCTGTTACTTTATCCACTACAGTAAAAGACCTGGGTGTTATACTAGACCGCAACTTGTCTTTCGAAAATCATATTTCATATGTTACAAGAACAGCCTTTTTCCACCTTAGAAACATTGCTAAGCTACGTAACATGCTATCTATCTCTGATGCAGAAAATTAGTTCACGCATTCATGACCTCGAGACTAGATTACTGTAATGCTTTATTAGCCGGTTGTCCTGCATCCTCAATAAACAAGCTACAGTTAGTACAAAATGCAGCTGCTAGAGTTCTTACTAGGTCAAGAAAATGTGATCATATAACACCGATTTTATCATCTCTACACTGGTTACCTATTAAGTTCCGTATCAACTACAAAATACTACTACTAACCTATAAAGCCCTAAATGGTTTAGCTCCTATGTACTTAACGGACCTTCTTTTGCCCTACAATCCACCACGTTCCTTAAGATCACTAAATTCAAGGCTTCTGGTCATTCCTAGGATATCGAAGTCCACTAAAGGAGGGAGGGCGTTCTCGCATTTAGCTCCAAAACTCTGGAATAGCCTTCCAGATACGGTCCGAGGCTCTGACTCGCTGACACAGTTTAAAACTAGATTAAAGACGCATCTCTTTAGTCAAGCATTCACATAATGCTTACCTTTTAGTCCTCTGTTATGCCATACGGAACCGTTTGCCACTGAAACGCATTTCCGCGACAGTGGGGCTCGACAGCCTTAGTCAAACGGGTCGGCGCGTATGGTTGGGTTGCGGAGAGTTCAGGTTACGGAGAGTTTGTGAGATAGTGGTTTCTAACACCGACTCCCGTATAATGGAAATCATTATGAACATCAGCTATGCTAATTATTTCCCATCTGCCTGTTTCTGCTGTAAAAATGGCGTTCGTCAGGTCCAGTTTTGTATCCAGCCTCTCACGGGGATTCGGTTTGCCCCAACGCCTGTGATGAGAAGACCAACGCCTGTGAAGAGATGACTCAACGCCTGCGATATGTTATGGCGCCGTTTTATACATAAACAATATTTATATTTAATATGTATATATAAACAATATGAATGTAAGCCAGAGGAGAACTGGCCCCCGACTGAGCCTGGGTTCTCCCAAGGTTTTTTCTCCATCCAATCTGATGGAGTTTTGGTTCCTTGCCACTGTCGCCTTGCTTTTGGATTGCTTAGTTGGGGTTATTTAATATTTAATAATTAACAATATTATTGATCTGTGTTGTACTACTTTCATGTTATCACTGTGAAGCTGCTTTGATACAATCTGTATTGTGAAAAGTGCAATATAAATAAATGTGACTCTTGACTTGACTTGAACTGTTGCAGTTCCACTCTGGGTCCATATGAGGGCGCTCACAGGCGGAGTGCAGAATGAATGGAGGTCTATGGAGCAATACCCCTAAAAATCCACTTTTCTCAGGATATAATTTTTTGTTTAGTCTTTTAAAATGTAAATGACGTCATACACATCGTATGACCAGACACCTGCTTTACGGCAATCCCTAAGTCACTGGTGCGTGGGTGCTTGGTGCTTCAGAGCATAGACAGACGAGAAAAACGCGAAATTTAAAAATGCTACTGTTATTGTGTCACGAAATGTAGTTTTAATAGTTTTTCAGTTGACAATGTTGATGTTTAAAGCTCAAATCTGTGGTTTATTTATTAAGATAGGGTCTATTTAAAATTTTGATCTGACGTTTTCAGAGGTGATCACCGGTCGCTGAGCGTGCCTGTACCCCATCTGGAACAGCCTTACCTCAGCTAGTGCTTCTAACGTTTGCCGTTGACTCTGATGTATCTAGGTTAAACATGAGATATAATTCGTCTTGTGTATATCTAACAGGCGATCTTTGGTCTCATTAATCGAATCATTTGTTCCCTGGCAAATCGTTTTGGCTGACGGCAAAGTGAAGTTTCATAACTTTATATTGTGGCTATTTTAAAGTTGTATCCTGCTGTGTCTGAATCGTTTACTTTATTTCTTGTCTTGTATAATAACTCTTCTTATACCTTTTAGGCTACTTATACTGTTATAATGTCTCTTACTGATCAATAAAACAGCCTTTTCATTACTATTTTATTTGCTGTATACTGTTTGTTTATGTTATTGACTAAACTATTTACTTTTACTTCTCTCTTGATCTTATATTTACTATTTGCACTGCACAGTAGTTGTAGTGCACAGTACCATATCGTATTACCATAGATAAAGGATCCATCAGTTATCTTTGTTATTCCTGAAATCGGGTAAATCACAGAAAATGCTTTTTCCACAATAAGAAAACTATCACAGTAACGCTCCAAAGCGGCCAATAGGGCTTCTATGTTTTTATCATGTCAATGCTTTCGCATTCTGCAGTTTCTTTTCTCTCAAGGCATTGACAACACCGCTGACAGGTAAATACATGTGTGAGAGTTCAGTCCCGCCTTAACATTGGTCCCGCTTCGGATGCCACGATGCCATCAGCGTCTATTAGCAGAATGCTAGCGTGTTATGGCAACAACAACTCAACCTGTAAGAAATCGAAATGACAGAAGTACTCGTTCATTCAACTTTCAACCTATAACCCATGTTGGACTTGCAAAACCTACATTCAAATCTGAGATTTCTTAATGACATTTTATTACTGAAATAAAAATACAGTTCCATACACCGAGTTCGACTCAATGACTCAAGTGTGATTATCTTAAAGATTATATATACATTCACCAAAAGGATCATTAAAGATTATATATACATTCACCAAAAGGATCATTAGGAACACCTGTTCAATTTATCTATAATGCAATTATCTAATCAACCAATAACATGGCAGTCGTTTCAATGCATTTAGGGGTGTGGTCCTAGTCAAGACAATCTCCTGAACTCTAATCTGAATGTCAGAATGGGAAAGAAAGGTTATTTAAGCAATTTTGAGCCTGGCATGGTTGTTGGTACCAGACGGGCCAGTCTGAGTATTTCACAATCTGCTCACTTATTGGGATTTTCATGCACAACCATTTCTAGGATTTACAAAGAATGGTGTGAAAAGGGAAAAACATCCAGTATGCAGCAGTCCTGTGGGTGAAAATGCCTTGATGATGCTCGAGGTCAGAGGAGAATGGGCCGACTGATTCAAGCTGATAGAGGAGCAACTTTGACTGAAATAACCACTCGTTACAACTGAGGTATGCAGCAAAGCATTTGTGAAGCCACAACATGCACAACCTTGAGGCGGATGGGCTACAACAGCAGAAGACCCCACCGGGTACCACTAATCTCCACAAAAAATAGGAAAAAGAGGCTATAATTTGCAAGGGCTCACCAAAATTGGACAGTTGAAGACTGGAAAAATGTTGTCTGGTCTAATGAGTCTCGATTTCTGTTGAGACATTCAGATGGTAGAGTCAGAATTTGGCGTAAACAGAATGAGAACATGGATCCATCATGCCTTGTTACCACTGTGCAGGCTGCTAGTGGTGGTGTAATGGTGTGGGGGATGTTTTATTAGCACACTTTAGATTCCTTAGTGCCAATTGGGCATTGTTTAAAATGCCACGGCCAACCTGAGCTCTGGATGTGCATCCCACAAATCTCCATCAACTGCAAGATGCTATCCTATCAAAATGGGGCAACATTTGTAAAGAATGCTTTCAGCACCTTGTTGAATCAATGCCACATAGAATTAAGGCAGTTCTGAAGGCAGAAGGGGGTCAAACACAATATTAGTATGGTGTTCCTAATAATCCTTTAGGTGAGTATATATATATATATATATATATACAGACATAGTTCCTATGAACTGCCATTGTATGGAAAATAGTTGTGCAATGATCCTTCAAAAATCCTATTTTTGTGTTCCCCAGGAAAAACAACAACAACAACATATGGATTGGAATGACATAATGGTGATAACATAATGTACAATTTCAATTTTACTATTATTTTAGATGTTCTGTTAGGATTTAGACACGTAAAACCATTTTCACTGTAAGAGCCCTACTCTCTCTCTCTGCAGTACTTCATATAAACAGTGAGTGGCTGCTATGACAAAAGTTTGGAGTATTTTGAAAAAAATATATAGCTTATATTTAAAGGATTTGCCTGACATCTTAAGATTTGCATCTGTCTTGTTGGACTAACAGTCATAACAGACTGTCAAGAACCACCTGGTGAGGGTAGCTGTCTTTCAGACAGTGTGAAATACGCATTTTGATAAAATGTTGAGAGAACCATAATTGGAAAAGTGAAGTCACAGATGAGAGGAGATGAGTCCTACACTCCAACACTATCTGTCTGTTCTGATCATCTGTAATTACACATTGGACTGCTCCCAGAAAAGTGCAAAGGTGGGTTTGAAAATCCCTTACTGTGAATCATTCATCAGGATTAGACAGGCAAGGCTTACAGGAGGTCTCAGCTATACTTGCAGGTAGAACTCTCACTCTCTATCTGTGTGTCGAAGAGGTTTATTAGCACGTCCAGGCTGGCTTCAAGAACAGACTGACCATCATCTTACGCTGTGCTTATAAGATGCAACTCTGAGTATCATATTCTTTTTTTAGCAATAATTTGAGCAAGTTTGTATTTAGGCTTAATCAGATTCAGACTTCTGAACATCACAATCATTATTCTTGTTCCTCTAAACAAATTTATTTTAAAATACTTTGAAGGGGCCCTATTAGTGATTAACTTACAGCTTATACTGTATGTGCTGAGCTAGTGATGATCTTACACTACACAGGCTGACGACCCTGGGGACCCTAGTAACAACTTTCATTGTAGGTACTTAGGCCCAACTGGTCAACTTTCACTATATGTGCTATATGGCAATCACCTTCACTGAGGGACCTGAAGTTCATACTGGGCAGCTTACACTGTATAAAGTGCTTACTCTGATGGCCCTGGGGCACCTAGTGGTCAACTTATACTGTAAGCACTGAGGGCCCTGGAGCCCCTACTGATCAGCTTACACTGTTTGCACTTAGGCGCCTAGAGATTCATGGTTAACCAGTGTTCTGTCATGACATATCTCAGGGGATTGGTTTGGTAATAGAGATTGGCATGGTAATGGTAATGGATATGGCAATGTTAATGTATTACTGTGAACTACTGTGTATTACCAGAGTTTCCGCTAGAAAAAATGGTGCCGGTCAAAGGGAAATATCGCTTCTTAATTAGTAAAGTTGAGGAACACTGGAGGCAGACTATGTAACTTAAAAATGACATAATCAGGCCGTATTGAATGCAACATGCTATTATCCTAACTTACCCTAACTTTTAAATAGACGAAAAAAACATGAATGTCTGATTGGCGTCAATCAACACCAATGTTTTTTTACTATGGTTTCACACACATTCACTTTTTGAAACATTGAGCACAGATGTACCTAATACAAATAAATAAAACATCTCCAGTTAACTAGCAGATCATTCATTTAGCTATTAAATAAGAGATCTAGTGCTAAAATCAGTTGTTTTTTAAATCAAGCTGAGGCTCGTGTCCGCTGCTATCAGTTGCATGGATGACGCGCTGCGAGAGTTGCGCAATCTTCACTCGGATGCACATTTCAATCTATCGCCGTTGCGGAGACTCTCTATTCATTATGGTGAAATCACAAAATAAAATGCACACAAACGTGACCCTGCTTGAAATAGGCTGTAACCACTTATGAACATAGGTGATGATCTAACGTTATATTTGAGATGTTCCTGCTTTACCATCGTCTGTCCTGTCTAGCCTCTGAAAAAAGCTTTTAAGGCTAGCCTGCCTGGGCCTGGCCATGTTTGAAATGTCTCACTCAAATTGTTTGCTGTTTAAGTCTATATTACAACCGTTTAAGGTGTGCGCTCTTAAATGCAGCATGCAATGTTGTTTAATAAATTTCAAATGTTAGAGCCTGTTCCTTTATAACATAGCCAAAGGTCGGTGTATTTTTGCTTTTAGGCTTATTCTCAAATTCATATCGTGTTAGGGCGGGATTAGTACACAATTTTAATCGGACAATTTGACCGCAGAGATTTAATTTTGTCTGACATTTTTGTCGGAATGTTTTAATTACCGGACAACGGAAACCCTGTTATTAATGTATTTGGAAGTAACTGTCTTGGTGGAATAGATCTGCTTTGCTCTAATATATTATTTCAGAATAGATCTATACCGGTGGAGCTGGTGAAGGGGGCGGGTTCTGAAAGTGTGCTGCAGAAAGTGTACCATCTAGTTGCATTCCAGAACTATGTAATTATTTTAGGTTTATTAATATTTTGAATTAGCTTTAATTGTTAGAGATTTTTGTTAAATTTTCTAATCATTGTATTTCCATTTACAGAAAAGTTTTCAATGGTTTTAGTTTTAGTTGATGACAAGCGTGCCACACAAGCCCTCAAAAGTGAAGCCAAAATGTATCGATCGCCCCCCAGTGACCGGTCCTCGTATAGGTCATATACCCCGCCTCCCCATGTTATTCAACGGGACGTGAGACCAACTAAACAATTAAATTACACTTCACATATCCTTTTTCCAAAGATAGTTTCTGTTATTTACTGTATTTTCTATCACGTTGATGTAATTTCAAGAGGTTTTTTTTAAATAAGTTTTTAGTTAGTTATTTGATGCTATAAAAACTGACAGCTGTGATTGACAGGTTCTCTGTGTGAAGTAGTCACTGAAGCACCAACATACTTTTTTTCATAATGTTGACTATGTGGTTAGTCATTGTATTTACCTTATTTTAACAAGGTATTGCAATCAGAAGACACCATTGGAGAGGAACGGAGCAGACAGAGGCCACATAAGAAAACTGCAGGGCGTGTACTTGCGATTGATTCAACAAGAGTGAGGGCGGGGCATTCATTTTGCGGCTTTACTTCCTGCTCACAATTGCGCATGTATGGTCCTGAAAACGCAAGTGCGCAGACACAAGTCCCAAGATGTCAGCGCCATATCGGGACATTGGCGGCTTCAATTCTCTCAGATGGAAAAGAGCGAAGGGGCGTCATCTATGGTTGATGATAATAACCCTTGCTTGCACCATGTGGCTTCCCAGGCCTTTGGAGACCCCAGACAGACTGACACCGTGTCGCAATAGCTAGAAACTGTCTACAGCCACGACCGTTGCAAATCCTTTTGTTCTTTGAGAAGTATCAAGAGTATTTGGAGTACATCATAAATACAACAAGGTATCAGTTTAAGCTCAGTTTACGCTGAGGCAAGAGGCATAAGATTTGTCGTGTTGCGGCGCTATGCATCCAGTGTAGACAACATCACTGGTTACGTATAATGGTTTCTATTGTCTTTTGTTGTGTCACATTGCGTCGCTTGCGGCCGGTGTAGACACGGTGTGAGGAGACATGCTATTATTAACACTAAACTCTGGTGGTTGCAAAACAACAATTTCAACATATGGAAATAAAATTCCATTTCTAAAAATCTAACCACAAACAGCAGATTTAGTGAACTCTTAAAAAAGCGTCCTATAAGTTTTGAAGTCCCTGAAATGCATATCGTTATGCTAACCTTTAGGGAGGAAAACAAGAACAATGCCTGTTGTGTTTACATGCACCCAAAGACGTGAAGACGAGAGCAGAAAACCAGAATCAGAATTCCCCAGGGTTCGCAGAGAAATTATCTCAAAGACTTATCTCAAAGGACAAAGCCAATCTGTATTCAGTTATTCACTCCAGCAAGTGTGTAAATACATAAATACATTTCTAACTGCCTCTGGGCTTTATACTGTACAACAACTTATTGCCACTGTGTGTAAGAGAGGAGTGTACCGTTACATCTATTCGTATTGAACCGAAACGGCATGGGCGTCACAGTTCAGTGCATGAATTTTATGGCGACAAATCAATGCCTAAAATAATGCGCACAACTGATGCTGGCATGTGCAGTAAATAATTTCCACGCGAGGATAACAGACCTACACACGAGGAAACGGGAACTCGCGAGCTCAAGTTCTGGCGTAGCGTTAAGCTCCATTCACACCGCCAGCGACACGCTGCGACAAAGCGCCATGATCCCATTCATTTCAATGGCGCGCTGGCGGCTTCCGGCGACACGAGCGACAGTGACCATTGGTGACAGAATGTGAAGCTGAGGAATTTCAAATTTATGCAAATGAGAAGCAATTTTCGAGAGCGACAACCAACAGGAAAGAAGAAGACTTTCAGCTCGCAAACCACAGCTCGCAGGGTATCAGCACCACTGTCATAAAGGAGAGGAAGGCTTGCACAGATAGTGGTGAACATATTCATACTTGTGAACCCAGTCAGACTAACCAGCATAAGAGAGAAAAGAACCTCAACGGGCATAGGCCTGGAGTTAGATGGCCAAGAGCTTGTGAAAAAGCTGCATGGGACACGGTAAACACAAATCTATGCTTTGCATTGGAAAGATTAACTGGTACAGTTAAAAAGAAGCTGGATAAATTTGGGGACATCATTTACGCTCATGGAAGTGAGAGGTTTGGTGTGGAAAAAAGGAAGGAGAAAGTACAAACAACTCCTGTAATGTCTAGACGGCAGCAGAAAATTGAAGGGTTAGTTAGAGAAAGGAGACAGCTGAGGAAGCAATGGAAAAGAGCAGAACAAAGCCAGAAGGAGGGACTCAATCTCTTACAAAGGGCCATAAAAGACAAGCTAGCAACATTACGCAGAGCTGAGCACCTACGGAAACGCTACAAAAAGGAGGAACGTGCAAGGGCTACTTTCTATAAAGACCCATTCAAATTCGTAAAGAAGTTATTCACCAGTGAGAAGAATGGCACTTTAGAAACATCTAGGGTTGAGCTAGAGAGATATTTGGAGGAAACGCATACAGATGCAAAAAAGCATGAGCCTATGTCGATTCCATAAGACATACCACCTATCAACCCACCAGAATACTAAATTGAGGTCTGTGCACCTAAGTAGAAAGAGGTAGAGTAGGCTGTGAGAAAGGCAAGGGCTTCATCATCTCCTGGGCCTAATGGAATTCCGTACAGAGTGTATAAGAATGCTTCAGGAGTTCTGCAAATTTTGTGGAAATTGATGAAAGTGGCATGGGAAAAACAGGTTGTGCCCAGAGCATGGCGCAGAGCAGGTGGAGTCTTTATACCTAAAGAAAAAGATGCTACAAGCATCAGTCAGTTTCATCCTATTTTACTATTAAATGTTGAAGGTAAGATTTTCTTCAGCATTATTGCCCAGAGATTGTCCACCTACCTATTAAAGAATGGCTTCATTGACACTTCAATTCAAAAAGCGGGCATTCCAGGGTTCTCAGGATGTTTAGAACATATCAATGTTATCTGGCAACAAATTCAGTCAGCAAAAAAAGAGAGGAAGGAGCTCCATGTGACATTCCTGGATTTAGCTAATGCATATGGTTCAGTGCCACATGAGTTTCTTTGGGCAGCATTCAATTTTTTCAGAGTACCAACGTCAATAACAAATTTAGTGAAAGCCTACTTTGGAGATCTGCAATTTAGTTTCTCAACTCCAAAATTCAGCACTGCATGGCAACGCTTAGAGGTCGGAATAATGGCAGGATGCACCATTTCTCCACTGGCTTTTACTGTGGCAGTGGAAGTAATCATTAGGGCATCCACTGCATGAAAAGTGGGATTTTTGGCAATTAATGGCACATAAAATTGTCGTGGAATTTGAGGTTAACGGCTATTAACAGGAATTTTTGGTCAGCACCAAAAACGTTAAGTTATGCATATAACTACTGTTCCCAGAAGGAGGGAAACGAGGTACAACACAATACTATGGGATACCATGCTCTAGCTCCACCTAGGGCTGTCGCGATAACCGCAATATTGTAGTACCGCGCTTCTGACAAGTCAACCGCAGAGGATTGCACGTAACCGCAGCAACCGCGATATTCACGCTTTTTTTTAAATAAGGCTATAGCCTTCTTGTTTTGAACTTATGCATGTGTATTGAATATTAAACAAGTTCATAATGATCACAAGACTGTTTATCATGGTGATGTGTAGCCTACAGGCTTCACACAGACAGTGAATGAGAGAGATCGGCAGAGCGCGTGCAATTACCTGCGTCTGTCTTTGAAGTCGTGAAAAGGTTGTTATGTCAAAGGGAAGCAAAATATTTGTTGCATCATCATTTTAACGTTCTTTTCACGGGTATTTTCCCATAAATGCGCGTCAGCAGCAGCGCTGGGCAGCATCCCACAACACAAGGAAGCCGAAATAAAATCAGTGAGTCACGCATTGAATCAATGCTATATTGGTCTCTAATAAGTGAAGCATCAGCTTCAGCGTTGCCCATGCGACGCATTGCTGCTCAGCTGAGCCTTGAAACGTTGAATCTCAAAGTTAAAAATAATTAACATCTTGTTTCATTACATCTCTTTTAATGAATTAGCTTTTTTAAACGTGTTCGTTGAATGAACGGTTCAATGACTCGCTCAAAGTCCGTTGTCATAACAATATGCACGCTGAGTGAAAGTCTTTCAATGCGCATACTGTAAACGCTGTTTAGTTTCGGTTACATTGGTTACTGAAAATGTCCTCGTTTTTGTCCACATCGTAGACTTTATTTATATAACTACATACATATAAATAAATAAATGGCGGTAATACCACATATCATGCTATTGAGCCACTCAACATTACCGCAAGGGAAATTCCATAACCGCGACAGCCCTAGCGCCACCTGCTGAAGACACCTATATTCACGCCTGAAAGGCCAATGACGCATGACGACATGGGCGGGGCTACCTGCCCACAGCATATAAATGCGGTCGTATGCGTCATTCCCTTTGTTCAGTCCAGCTCTTCACCGGGATCCCGACTGTGCGGGGCCCAGAGGTGTTGTACCTCGTTTCCCTCCTTCTGGGAACAGTAGTTTATGCATAACTTAACGTTCCCATTCAGTCGGTCAACTCGGTACAAAACAATACTATTACCCCTTTTCCACCAAAAAAAGAACTGGTTCGGAACTGGTGCTGGTTCAAAGTTGATTCGGAGTTGGTTCAACTTGCGAACCCATTCAACGTCGTTACGTCACTGTGCACGTCGCTAGAAATGCTTGCAAGTACATTGCTTTGGGATTATCTCGTGTACCAGAGCCATGTATTCAGAGAGTTCTGACACTCCCATAGAACGCCATTGTAGCTCAGGAATGCGGAAGTAACGCGTGTCATGGACCCGCCCATTAGTTCCAACCACAGATAGTTCCAGCATTGAACCCCATTCATTTTCAGTGCTTCCGAAGTACGCTTGCTGGTAAATTAATTAAATTACTGTATGTTTTACTTTTACACACATTAGCCGACCTCTCGTGAATCTAGTCTGTAGTTATATGTTATGTAGCCAGATCTAGTAAATGTTTATTGGAAGATAATAGGTTAATTGCAGCGATAGCTTACGTGACCAACACTTCACTAACGTTGTTAGCTAACTTATGGTAACCTGATGTATATAATATTTATTTATAACATACTGTATATATATATATATATATATATATATATATATATATATATATAATATTAGATATACAATATATATATATATATATATATATATATATATATATATAATATTATACATACACACACACACACACACACAATTGATTTATTTAAATGGTTTAGGGTTATGCATGTGTTTGTGTAATGTATATAGGCATACATAATATATATATATATATATATATATATATATATATGGGGGGGGGGGTGCAATACATAGTACCTCGTATAAATGTATTTGTGTGTGTTTTCTGATGAATGGTTTAGTCTATGAATAGGGTAGGATGAAGGGCTACATTAGCCACTGAATTGAATCCCATTCCCAACAGTTATGGATCATATTTAGGAACAAATATTTTACTCATTAACTCATCATCATCATCATCATCATCATCATCATATCTTTATTCAGGACATACATATTAAATGGTCCATAGCACTATACAAAATAAAGTACATTCAAAATAGAAAAGATATCCAACAGTTAAAATTTACCGAACATTACTGTAAATATGGTCATTGCTACGTCATGGGAGCAGTCTATATCCCTCCTAAATCATTCATTTGTACATGCACAGCGTAATTATTTATATTTTACGTTGGTTGTCGTGATTGTTATCCTGAACGGGCCACCGGTCCACGGGTCTTTGCATGATCACGGTAACGGTAGGCTAATGGCTGAATCGGAATTTAAAAGCAAGATCACGGGAATCAATAACCTAATACAGCCCAGTTGTGCTAAAATAAATATCATGAGACGTCCATCATCAGATGAATGACATGGAAAAGTTAAGTTAGAGCCGCTAAAGCCAGTGCAACTACCAATGAGAACATGAACACAAGCTTTTCCCTCCAAAAATGTAGCCTAAAAAACATCTAAGTTGTCACCCTGCCTCTCCAAATGCAACACTGACATTAATCAAACGCAATAAAAGCTTAAAAAGTACTTTGGTGTGCGTTTTATTTTATATTTACCGTTTAATATTGCAATCGCTGCGCAATCGCTGCTGTCTGTCCATTGAAGAACATGACAGCCCGCGTCTGTTTTGGAACTATTGGGGCTTCCATGAACCACGTGACAGCCTTGCGGCGACATCAAAGCGTGTCGCAACTCTCTTAATACATGGCTCTGTTGTGTACCAAGAAAACTTTAAAACAATTGAAATATGTAAGTCTTTTCGTTTGATATGTAATCTTTTCTGATAAGTTATGTACCCCTGTCTTGTGTCTTTTTTCTTTCCATTTATTTGTTCTATATCGTGACAGTTTTCTTCTTTGCTTATGTTTCAAATAAATAAATAAAAATGCTTGCGTGTTTCTGCAGTTTCTCCTGGCTTTGCGATGGTCAGAAAATGTTTAGAACACATCTAAACCCGCCCCAGCCCCCGACGTAAACATGACGTGCTAAAAGAACGGTTCTAGTCCAGCAAAGAGTTGGTGCTGCTTTGGAACCAGTTTTCCCGGCCGCAAACCGGTTCTTTGGCTGTCGAAACACAAAGAACTGGTTCGCGCACAGGCACTGGCTCCGAACCGGCTCTCAGAATGCTTTGGTGGAAAAGGGGCTTATGGGACCTATATTCACGCCCTGCCAAGTCGCTGAACTAAACGTAAGGGACCAGCACCGCCACATGACCCTTTTCAAAAGAGCGATGGCCCCTGGTTAAAGGATCCCTGCGGTGAGCATGGCATGATTTACCATCGCCGCAGTGAGATCTTGTCGGTACACCAGACAAACGTGCGTAGTGACGCCTATACTGGCATCCGCACAAAAATTATAAACCAGACCCATGACATTTCTATGCCCTAGAGTGCTCACACACCCCTGCAGGCAGAACCAACTCTTTATCTGCTATAAACAGCTTTCTACAATTCCATGAGAAAGACATCGTTTAGATGGCATCTTTTCACTAGCCGAGTTGGAAAACATGACAAAAGGCCGGTCAGACAAGGGTTTAGCCTGTATCTGCTTAATGTACATGCATATAACTCGTACAGGGCACAAAGCAAGTCTCATGTCTTCCTCTCAGTTAGAGATTTTACAGGGCAGGCAGCTCGAATGAGACAGCACTCCCGACATGACTTTGGGCATAGACGCTGAGTTCAGATACATTACCAGACGCAAATCAGGTGCAAAAGGAATGCACCAATAGCGCATGAAGATTACCAATGACAGGGCAGCATCTTTTTTATTCAAGGATTCTAAAGGCTCAAACGGAGGTTAACGTATAGCTTCCAGATCTACCATTAGATCATGATGATACTATAAAATTTTGTAACAAGCCTAAAAACACAGACCTTGAATCCCAAAGTATGCTTCGTCCGCGTGACGCATGACGTAATCTACATCAGGAGGATCGACTGTGTGCGTACAACACTGCGCAAGTGACTTACTCACTTGGGAACAAAGTTCACCAGCAAGTGTGCACGACGGATGTGTTTTCCCACGCTCACGGCAGCCAAAGTTGTATAGGCTACTTTAAAAAGCTTGCATACTCAACTGTGCACAAGATGTAGTGAATATGGAAAAATGGAAAACAAAGTTCCCTAGCATGTCTTACATGCGCAAAGCCTGTATTTCTGTCCTTATGGCCAAAGGAGTACAGTGTACCCTGAAAAGCTTGCACTCCAAATTTTTGTGACAGCGGAGGAAGTACGCACAACAGCGCATGTGTGAGTGACACAAATGAAGAATTTATATACCGCGTTTTTTTTTTGTTGTTTTTTTTTAATGTACTGCTGTACAACCAAAGCGCTTCACAATCATGTCAGGGGTCTCTCTTCAACCAACGCCAGTATGCAGCATCCACTTAGACGATGTGGCGGAAGCCCCAGTAAACCAGCACCAGTGTGCTTACCACACATCAGCTATAGGTAGAAGAGAGAGTACTTGAAAACCAAAGTACTTGAAAACCAAATACACTAGATAGTGCACATGCGCAGAAAATGTTCTTCTACCCACACGGCCAAAGGACTATACTTTGAAAAGCTCATGCTCTCAAAATGTAGTATACAAGGCTCGAAATTGTATATGCTCCTGAATTTTAACCTGTGCGACCTAAAAATATATTTGGGAGCATTAGTGCAAGTGTCAGAAAGTCTTTTATTTTGAAACTGTAGTGATTTCATTTCCGTTCTGAGTGCGTCATTTCCTTATTACCGACTCTGCATTCTGTGGGATGGTAGCCCTCGTGTGCGTAATATAAGTGAAAGTAAGTTTCATTCAGTAATAAGATACAAATATTGCCATCGGACTTGTTTAGATATTGTTTACTGTTATCTGTTTTTTCCTGTTAAGTCTCTTACATGCATACTTTTGTGTATTTGTTAGTTAAGAGGTTTTAAGAGACTGTTATAAGACATATTGGACTGGAGATTGTTTCCTTTACACTATTTCAGCTTTAGCTGTATTCTTGAGTGCCTATATTTCAGTTATTATGTCCTTTAGTCCGACAGTTGAATCGTGTTTAGCCTCTGTGTCGTCTTTAGACACGCTTAGAGTCTAGTTTCCGCTCCGAGCCCCTCACGTGTTGAGAGCATGGGTGCAGTTGCGCTCGCTTCCACTAGAGGGAAGTAAAGAACGCCGAATCCATTTTGAATGTATATTTGGCCCATTAATCCGTTTGTATGCTTGTATATTAGGTATTTATGGCTCTTTCCGATTTATATTTGACTAAACTGATTTGTTTTAGAATTCTAATTCAATGTTTATTATTATATTGGATATTACTGTATACATTTGTACATATTCATACTTTGTACATCGTGACTAATATTATTTTATTTTTTGTTTCTTTTATAGACCACACACATACACGAATGCATTACTGTTTGTACACTGATGCCTACACTCAAACTTCAATAATTAAAAAGTTTGCTGGAATAATTTCTCCGTGCCCTTCTCCTTGACCGGAGCTCTGTCAAAAGAAACTGTCAGACCAGTATTATCCCTTCAGAGCATTGCACTCTATCACATGGTCCTTCGAGCCGGATCTGACAGCCTTCTGGAGACAATATGGAGCCAGGACAACCATCTGCAGATCCAGCAGTGCGTTCTCGACCCCAGCGGGAGATACAGTTGCCAGCATCCCTTGCAAACTTTGAAGTTGGGTACAGACCGAGAGTTACAGTACCTCCTGCCTCCAAAGCAGAGGAATTTCGAGAAGCAACCCCAGCTCACAACATCCCAATCCTTCATCCACCTTCACGGCCGTTGGTAAGAGCTGAGTCATGTCGATCCTCAGTATCTTCTCATCGTAGCAGACCGAGATCTCAAGTCAGTGAGGCCTTATCAGCTAAGAGGTCTGTTGCAGAAGGGCTACAGAGTGCCATGTTGGAGGAACAGGTCAAGCGGATGGAATTAGCAGAAGCACAGCGGCAAATTATGGAGCAGACTCTAGTGGACGAGCAGTGTACTCTTTTGGACAAAGAAGCCAGAGATGCTCTCGAGGAGAAGGAAGAACTTATACGAGAACAAGACCGGCATAGACGTCGACTGGAGGAGAAAGCGCAGATGGCATACAAGAATAGAGGCTATCACAAGGCATCAGATGCTTCGACAGCGACTAAAAGAGAAGGAGATGGAATTGGCGCAAGCAGCTCTGATCACGTCTTTCCTGAAGGAAGAAGGAAGTGAAAGTCCTCGGTTCTCCAGACCCCTTAGTGAATGTGAGTACAACCCAAGGTCCTCATCAGAAGCTCAGCCTCTTATACTCGACTCATCAAGTGTACATGGACTGCTCCATTCTACTCCTATTCATGTTCTCACACCAGTCTCCAATGCAGTCATTAGTTTATCTGACTCGACCAGTCCTCTATCAGTCCAGCCTGCTCCACAAGTGTGTGCTTATACTACTACTAGTATGCTCGCTCAGCCTCAGCCTACATATATTACGATGCTCCCCCCTCCTCCTCCTGAAATCATCAACCCAGCGTCACAGTCGGCTCCTAGACCAGCTGTGAGTGCCGTGACTTCACGTGCTCCGCCACTGTCAGTAGAACCGAGTATAGGCCTATTTCGCCAGCCACAGATGGTCTATAACCAAGCCCAGATCCAACATGTGCCTCCACCTGTTAATCCTTTACAACCAGTGCTATCAGTTGCCAACACGCAGTCCTATCCTTACCCTAATGTTCCATCTTTGGCACGACCGGGCACAGCGCCTTTAAATTACAGGGCAGCACCAGGCACAGACCTCATGGAGCTCCTAGTTGCTACCTCTTATGGCCTTCCTAGACCTACTCTACCTCACTTCACCTCAGGTAAAGAGTCAGACTTTGCCCTGCTCAAGATGGCTTTGGATAATCTGCTCAATACACATGCTCACCTTACAGAGCAGTTCAAATATCAAGTCCTCCTCGACCATTTGAAACTGCCAAGCGCCCATAAGCTAGCCCAAGCCTACATGCACGATCCAAAGCCATACACCTCAGCTCTCCAGGCTCTCCAAGATAAATATGGGCAAACGCGTCAGCTTGTGCAGAGTGAGCTTGGTACTATCTTAAACTCACCTCCCGTACGATCTGGAGATCCAGAGGCGTTTGATAACTTTGCTCTATCAGTACAAGGTCTTGTTGGCATGCTCCGCTCCCTTGAGGGTGAAAATGGCTACGAACTCCGATGCGGCTCCCATGTCGACAGGCTGCTCAGCAAATTGCCTACTAACTATCGAGATGGGTTTGTGGAGTACAGCATAAACCGCGGCATCCTGAGGACTGGCACTGATTAGACCTATACACTTGAAGACTTCTCTGTTTGGCTTTAGTTAAAGTCACAAGCCAAGTGCATTTCATCTCAAGCAGCTCTGATGTTCCAAGACCAGCCTAAGCCAGTTAAGGGCCAAAGGAAATCCCAGGGTCCTTCATCCAACGTGTTTTACAACACTGAGAGTCGAGCAAAGGTAGCCCTTCCAGATCCTGTTCGTAGCCCAAAGTCACCTAAAAGTAAACCCAGTATGAAGCCTTACTGCCCTACTGCGATGCCCGTGAGCATTACCTCAGTTTATGCCCCAAATTCAAAACGCTCACTCCATCAGAGATTTCTACCTGGATTAAGGACAGAGGCTGTTGGAGGTGTGGCAGAAACCACAAACCTGAGGCATGTACTCTGAAGAAGCCTTGCCAAGTGTGCAAACAGCAACACCTGACCGTGCTCCACGAAGTATGTTCCCAAGAGGCTAAGAAAGTGTTAATGGTCAGTGCTGCTCCCAACAGTATATACGTTGACCGTCCTAGTCGTCCGAATAAAGTCATGTTGAAGCTAGTCCAGGTGCGCCTGTACAATGCCGAGCACTCTCTGGAAGGGTTTGCTATCCTGGACGACGGATCAGAGAGAACCCTCATCCTTCCCTCAGCAGTCCAGCATCTCCACTTACACAAAGAACCTGAGAGTTTGCCTTTGCGTACTGTCCGTCATGAGGTGATCCATCTACAAGGAGCTGCTGTCTCGTTTGACATCTCCCCGGCTCATTCTCCCAAACAAAGGTACAACATCTTTCATGCCTTCACTGCCGGTGAGCTGAGCCTGTCTGAGCATAGCTATCCTGTCAAGTTGCTCATGCGCAGATACTCCCACCTGCAAGGTCTTCCTCTGCCGAACGTTGACAAGGTCCAACCTCTCCTGCTGATAGGCTCTGACTTCCCACATCTGCTGCTTCCCAAACAACCGATCCGAGCAGGTCCTCCTGGGAGCCCTGTGGCTGTGCGTACTGCTCTTGGTTGGACATTGCAAGGCCCCGCTAACTTCAACCTCACTGGTGAGCATTCACACTGTTACTTCACCATGTCTCCTAATTCATAGCTGCACCGGCACGTTGAACGACTGTGGGAAGTTGACATAAACCCGTATGCCAACGACAAGACTGTGATTCGCTCCAAAGAAGATCAGCAGGCCCTAGAACTGCTAGAACAGGGCACTGTCAAGGTAGATTTGGATGGAGTACCAAGGTATGCTACTCCACTGCTGAGGCGCAAAGCTAGACCTAAACTCTGGGCTCCAAAGCATACATTGCTACCACAGCTACGGAGCATAGAACGTCGTCTAGCCAAAGACACTGCTTTAGCTAATACCTACTGTCAAGAAATCCAGAAGCTTGAACAGTTGGGTTATGCCAAACCTCTACCTCCTGACACAGTAGACAGCTCCACAGAGTCCTGGTATCTGCCACACCACGTTGTTCACCATAATGGTAAGGCGAGGATTGTCTACAACTGTTCCTACCAGCACAACGGCCAGAGTCTCAATAGTCAACTGTTGCCCGGTCCGACCTTAGGTCCTACTCTCCTCGGTGTACTTCTCCGGTTCCGAGAACACAGTGTGGCGATCAGTGGTGACATCAAATCGATGTTTCATCAAGTTCGACTGTTACCAGAAGATAAGCCCCTTCTCCGTTTTCTCTGGAGAGGTATGAAGAGGGAGGAGGAACCAACAGTATATGAGTGGCAGGTTTTGCCATTCGGGACGACATGCAGCCCCTGCTGTGCCATATACGCCCTTCAGCGGCATGTGAAGGATAACAGCAGCGGTTATGAGGACATCTTGCACCTTGTGGAGACTGCCTTCTACGTCGACAACTGTTTGACCAGTGTCACTAATGCTGATGAAGCCAAGAACATTGTTGACCGGATGCGTAAACTGCTCTCAGCTGGAGGCTTTGACATCAGGCAGTGGGCCAGTAACATTCCCACAGTTGTTGAGCATCTTCCCTTGGAAGCGAGAGCGGCAAGCACTGAGTTGTGGCTGTCTCAACCTCGACAGGATCCTGAAGAGCCAGCTTTAGGCCTTCGATGGAACTGCCTTACCGATTGTCTTGGGTACCGCCACAGACCAGTAGAGTCACAGTCAACTCTGAGAAATGTCTATAAGGTGCTGGCAACACAATATGATCCCATAGGATACTTGATTCCATTCACTACCCGAGCGAAGATCCTGATTCAAGACCTGTGGAGAGTGGGAGTTGGTTGGGATGAACCTATCAGACCATAGGCTCTGCTGGATATCTGGAGACAATGGGAAAGTGAACTAGTCCATCTTCCACAAGTGGAGATTCCCAGATGCTATGTCCCATCAGTAGCAAGCACTGGCTCACTCAGACGTGAGGCACACATCTTCTGCGATGCCTCTGAAAGGGCCTACGGGGCAGTCGCTTACCTCCGCACCCAAGACAATCAAGGTGAAGTGCATGTTGCCTTTGTGATGGCTCGGTCACGAGTTAGCCCTCGTAAACAACTGTCTATACCACGTCTTGAGCTGTGTGCTGCTTTAGCAGGAGCCCAGATGGCTAAAGTCATTATGACAGAACTGTCAATCCCTTCACAACAAGTCACTCTCTGGACTGACTCGATGACAGTTTTGACGTGGCTCAATTCCGACTCGTGTCGCTACAAGGTCTTTGTAGGCACTAGGGTCGCGGAAATTCAAGAACACACTGAAAGCTCGACCTGGCGGTACATTAACACAACTGACAATCCAGCAGACGACCTTACTCGTGGTAAACCCTTGCTCGAGCTTAGCCAGCCGAACCGGTGGAGCCAAGGTCCACCATTTCTCCGACAACATCCAGACTCCTGGCCAGTGCTTCAGTTGATAGAAGCCCAAGAAGCTGACGAAGATGAACTTCGGAAGACATTGTTCTGTGGAGTCACCACCTGCTCTCCGAACACGACCCTTATGTCTAATATAGACAATTGGGACAGTCTTCTCAAGGCTACCCATGGGAGCCTTCACGGGGCGGCTGATGACCAGAATAGTCCTACCATGACAGCAGCTGATGTCCAAACAGTAGAACTACATGTCATCAGACAATCTCAGAGTGAGTCCTTCCCTGAAGAGGTGAAAGCTCTGGCTGCTGGTAAGCCCATCTCGAGACTGAGTCGCCAGTAAATACAGCCTATTACTGCAAAGAAATGATGTGATCCTCCCCCAGGTAAGCTTTAACTAGTTGTCAAAGAATAAATCAACATTATTTTGACATATTTTGCCATGTTAAGAGTACAACAAAGTTATGTCTAGATGGAATCACATTAACAGGCAGTCAGCAGCTTGAGGAACCTTATCCTCAACATTGAGGCAATGGCTCTGAGGCCATGTCCAACTGGTAGGCTAGCTTCCTTCCACCAGGAACTGCCAGGAATTGACGTGGGCTTTGTTTGTCAGTGTTGCCCCCATGGCCAGATATTGTGGTTTGCGGTAGGTGGTATGCCATACGGAACCGTTTGCCACTGAAACTGCTTTATAACGCACTAGTGAAGCCCTCTTGAGGTGTCGTGGGCTAGTCGATGAAACACTGAGGACGGAAGGTGCCCACTTAAAGACCCTAGAGATGTCCCCTACTCAGCTCAATCCAGACGGTTGTTGTGGTGGTCCACTAGGGAGACCACACTGTAGTTGCAGCCATCGTCTGTGCTGACACGGCAAGTACACTGCAGCCGTTAACGCTGGACAGAAGGGGAGTCACACCACCATATGGAAATAAGCGTGAAGGGATGGAGAAGCAAAGTTTACTGTAAAGCTACGTCTTAGCTTACCTTGGCGAAAGCCAAATATAAATCAGCATGAAGTTTTAACATCTACTCTCGTGTAGAGCTCACGTCACCGTCTCGAGTGCAGGCAAGACAGAAGAGTTCAAGGAAAATTTCATATGTTTTATATGATTTGCCTGTAACCACATACATGGATATAATAATGTTGCATAGAAAAGTGTGTTTAATTCATACATATTTCGAGTGTTGTAATTTTTGATGCAAGTTTAGCACTGCTGCAGTTCATTTCAGTTTCATACAGTTTCCCCTGCATGATATTGATATTAGGGACTAGAAAATGTATTATATGTCAAATTGAATGACGTTTTAGTGATTTGAAGTTTTAATAATCTAAGAAATTATTTAATCCACTGAACACTGCTGTGGTTATATAAAAAGCTCTCCCAACAGCATACTGTTTCTTCTGAAACTAGTTCCTAGTTCAATTAAAATGACAGTTTTAGGCTATATATCACTTGTAATTGTATTTTGTATAGGAATGTGATGGTGACCTCACGTTGTGTTGCATTATGGGTCCGCCTCCATATTTACAGGATCGCTGTACCCCGCCGTATTTGAATTGTGTTGGAGGCTGTACACCTAGCCTTCTTCCAGGTCTGCCAACAGTGTAGGACAAAGCGCTGTGCAGAGGGAACACCAACTTGTGCCTCTTCCTCAGGAAATAGTGGAGGGGTGTATCCGAACTGGCATTCGAAAAGGGACAATCCGGTGGCCGAGGAGGGTGGAGGGTGGTGTGGGCATATTCAGCCCAAATGATATAAGTGGCCCAAGATGTGAGATTTCTGGCTGCCACACACCATAAGGTGGTCTCCAGATCCTGATTAATCCGTTCCGTCTGCCCATTAGACTCAGGATGGAACCCAGATGATAGGCTGGCTGTGGCCCCGATAAGCCTGCAGAAGGACCCCCACCAGGACAAGAATTGGGGATCTCAATCATAGACAATATCCAGGGACCAGGGGAATTCCAAATATCCGGAAGACATGGTTCATTAGGAGCTCAGCAGCCTCCTTGGCTGAAGGCAGATTGGGCAAGGGAATAAACCGGACAGCCTACAACCACCAGGATAACAGTGTTGCCTCAAAAACCGAACAAGGGGGAAAAACACAGCTAAAATACTCTAGGGGAAACAATGCACAGGTGACCTGGATAACGCTAACAAGGACACACGAGGAAGAACTAAGCCAAGATGAAAAGCACTGTGTTCATAATTCGTAATTTTCATGAACGTATGAGGAGCATGACACCTTCAAACACAAAAATACTACAAACCAGAATTATCTTGTGTTTGGTCTATGAAAAAATTATTTTAAAAAGTTCAAATAATACTTTATTCATTTGTTGTATTAAATGATTAACAATTTAAAGTGAACAAAGCTTTAAACAAAATGGCACACTTCATATAACTTTCAGTCTTGTGTACTTATTTCATGTCTCCATTAAGTCTATGAGACCATCTGTAGGGTGTCTCATTTTTAATTTTAGGTTTCAGAAGGTTGCTCACGCATACTTTGTGGTTGATATGTGCCCTCAATGCACACTTTGCAGAGCCCACACACCAATGCAAGCTATACAGCAAACATCTTCTCAACAGTCAAAGCAGGGTTACGTTATTGCCCGTCATGCACATTTACCCTAAAGGCACGGGGGTGGTGGTGCCAACGGCTTGTATATATATATATATATATACGTATATATAGCTGTGAGCAGCGATGAAGGGCCAAAGCCGGCGGCACCACCAGTTATATATTTATTTTCAACTATATTTATATATATTTATTTAAGTTAGAAAGATAGTTGATGAATGATGTTGAATTTGTAGTTCATGTTAGCAGGTGATAAGCCAGACCAAATTGCATGAATCAAATTATATTTGACCCCTTTTTTAGCCAAACACACCCATTATTAGCAACGGCCCGCAAAAGGGTAAACAGAGATTGTGCCTGTAAAGATGGCGCCCACGTCCCATAATTCAAAACTGCGTGACGTACCTTCACATTCCCTTAAGATATGGCCAGACGTGTAGTCTACCAATAACGCCCACAAGAGACTTCACAGTACAGAGACTAGCGGCATAAAAACGACAACGGCAGGTTTCAATAACAATATAAGCCTATGGAGGAGTGAGACAGCTCTCAGCAGGGTTTCCCATACATTCATTAATTTGTGGCGGCCCGCCACAATATCAACGCTGAGTGCCACACATTGATTTTCAGGATTTTTTATTTTATTGTACAGCTGCGCGCTCCTTCCCTCCCACTCTCACAAACTGACAACGGTTCCGGTTTGTACACAGTGCATCACACACCTGCAAGAAGTGTCACGCATTGATCGTCACAGTCACTCGTTTCGGTCTTTTGTATTTATCTTGTGTAAAAACTGTTTATAATATATTTAATATGCCGCAGCACCCAAAATGTCTCTGGCCGCGCTGCAGGAATCAAGCGCGTCTCCCCTGGAGTTCTGCAGTCGAGCCTGCCACTTATCAGCCAATCAAAAAAAGAAGAAAAATGCTATACAATAGCCAATCAGAAAATAGTATTATTGTATCTGGGTAAGATTTAATGCAACAACCAAAAAAATAGATAAATAATAATAATTCAATTTCACAGCACTAATGTTTAGAGTATATAGACAAGAACCATACAACCGCCCCAACCCCAACCCCCAAGGTACCAAAACACCACACCACCACGAACAGAATCTAATTCTGTGGGAAACACTGCTCAGATTTAATCAAAAATATCTTAATTTGTGTTCCGAAGATGAACAAAACTCTTACGGGGTTAGAACAACATGACATGAGGGTGAGTAATTACTAATAGAACTTTAATTTTTGGGTGAACTATCCTTTTAAGAGTCAGAACTATCAGTGTTTTTTAGGCAACCTGTAACCCGTGTTTTTCCAACCTTATACCCAGAGTGCACTGGAACGGCAGTCAAACCCGTGACTTCACACCCGTGAACTCATACTAGATCGATGTACTCCCAGTTACGAGCTCTGACATTACAAAGCCTGTGAAACCATACAAAACAACAATGGCAGCCCCTAAGGATGCAGTGTTTCTGCAGGCGGTACACGGTGAGCATACACTTTAGGACAACATAACATTGCAGTCAAATTAATAATAATAATGATAATAATACAAACACAATTATGTATTACAATGTTATGTGTCTTTAACAATAGTATGTCGTGAAAGTGTATTTCCGCATGGAAATGTTAAGGTGACGTAAATCTGAAGATAACAGCATTGACAGCATTATCATGCTTATGTGCTCAGGTATTTTGGCGTGACTGGCTGCCCTGGAATGCTAAAAAGTTGTGAGTCCTGGTTTTAAGTCGTGATTTACGCGCTCAAAAACCTGCCTGGAACGCTTCATAACTTTGCTGGGTCATGAAATAAGGCACAACTCATGCAATTCAGCTCACAAGTAGGGCAAATGTCAGTCAAGCTCCTAGGAGGATCCTTGTCGTTCCATTTTAAACACCACTGGTTCCACCCGAGAGCCTATGTGGCACTGCACGCAGTATCAAATTAATATTTAGCATGTTTACATAATGCTCATGGTGTTGCAGACATAAACATCCTCCCTCTAATGAGAACAGATAATGGCTTAGTTACTGTGACAACTGAAATTTACAGTTATGTGGTGTGGCTGTGTCTGGGTAGACATTTTGCCATTAATGCAATAATTCCTGTGATAGTCACACCTTGCATGATGCTGAATTGGAATCAGAGCTAGAATGGTAGCAAGATTTAAAGATGTAAATTTTCCTATACAGCACATAAAATCATAAAATGTACACACAGTCTGCATTCCCCCCAGTGTATTTTATTTATCATTTCAATCACTCTTAATTCTATTCCCTTACATTCAAATTGCAATTCTGCATCCTGTTGGTACATCAATTCAAATTCAGAAATTTAATTGGAATTTAACTGGCATTCTCAATTTAGTTTTGAATGGTGGGTGGATTTGACGTTGTACTTTGTCATGTGTGCTAAAAGTTCAAAGACTTGACCGTTATATATACATTTTTTTTTTCTGAAAGAGAAAGGTTGAACTTTAAAAAAGCAAAGCCAAAGCTGAGACCTTAAAGCTTGAAATAAATTGTGCTGACCTTTTAAAGCTGAGATAAAAACCCCAACTTAGCAACAAGGCCAGTCTAGCGCTTGACCTCTGACAGAGCTATGTGAACTTCCTGTCATACTGTAGCCTGATTAATTTCCTTTTCAATATGTCAGTCAGAAAAGAAGCAAAACTGTTAGATGTATTCATTTCAGAGCTCCATATACGCCACAGGATTGTACGTAGCTAATCGGAAAAAAACAACGTCAGGTACAACTGTTTTTTGACAGTTTTTCTGTTCTAAAACTAGCAAGGCGTTAGGGAAGTCAAGATCTGGGGGTTGACTCAAACACACAGCTTAGCCAAGAATGGTTTTGCTTGACTGTGGATAATGGCTTCACATAACTTTTCTTTCATAATTCGTCAGAGCCATGCTGTGCCAATCTTAAACAGAAAGTGAGACTTAAGAACCAGACAGCCTGGCAGAAACACGGTCCTGATGCAACTGCCTATTGAAACCCACAAAAACTTAGCGACCTCATGTTACTGTCATTTTCCCAGAAGAATGAGAATTTTTACTAAGGCCTGGTTTCACAGACAGGGCTTAGATTAAGCCGGGATTAGGCCTTAGTTCAACTGTGTCAGTGAAAGTTGCTTTTGGTTAAAACAGTTCAAAAATGCATTTTAGTCTGGGTCTAGGCTTAAGCCTTGTCTGTAAAACCGAGGGAAAGTGCTTAAAAAGCTCCAACTGATTCTCTCTCTCTCTCTCTCTCTCTCTCTCTCTCTCTCTCTCTCTCTCTCTCTCTCTCTCTCTTACAGAAGACATACACACACACACACACACACACATTTTGAGATAATTATTTCACAGTGAGGTCGAAGGAATCTAAAGAATCTGCACCCTCCTTCAACAGTCACATGACATTTGTTAGCCTCACAATGAATGCCATTTTTTTAAATCGACTGGTAAAGTTTTGCTTTGAGTTTTTGTCTTATTATGACTTTTTTTTAGTTCACCAATTAAGCATGGGTTGTTACACCTCTATAATCTGTGATACATTTTTATACAACGAAAAACATGACTTCAAGAATGTCTCAAAACACTGATTAAAATAAAATCAATATATAATGCAATTAAATATTTTGTAAATGAAAACTAATTACAGAAAATGTCAAAAATATTAATCAATGTGACTTGCTAGACCTTGCACTGCTTGAAAGAAAGAGCAATAAATGAATGAAATATCAGTAAATGTTTTTCTAGAAGAAGGCAACAAAGGGTTTTCATGCACCTTGCAAATTATTGTTTTTTTCTTCCTTTTTTTAAACAAACAGTCAAATCATTGCATATTATTAACAACAATGTTATGTTTTAAGTTATAGTTGGCTTATATAATGATATTGATTTCTCTAACCGTTGGTTTTGCCATTTGATAAAGACCCAGATGTCTCTTTGAGTTAGTCATCTATAAGTCAAGTTACAGAAAATGCATAATGCCTTTAGCCTAGAGTCCACATTTAGCAGTTTGGAGCAGGGCAATCAATGGGATGGCATGTGAGTATAATTGAAAAAAGAAACAGCTCCCTCCAACGGAGGTATAAGGTGCATCATCAAGGTAATCAGATGGATTCCCATTAACTTCTATTATCTATTATTTCTTAGATGCACATTCACAAACAGTGGTGGTACGAAGATGTTTATGCATCATTTATCGACTAGTTTAATATTTCATAAGTGACACAAACGCAAGATTCCCCATCCCTCTGGCTCTGAGAATAGCTATGTGATAAGCAGATGCTATTACGGTCTTGAGTGGAAAAACAAACTGCATAGGCTATATCCGATTAACTAGTTTAAGTCTGATAAGCAATACCTCTTAGATGTGTATGCTTTTTTATTTTGATTAATGATTATTTTGATTATTTCAAAGCAGCCTACGGTAGCCTAAATTCTACATTTTAAAACCAAATGTCCCAGCTGCAACAGTTTTTCTGTCAAAAACATTTTAATAGGCTAATTTAAAGAATTCCACTGAACCTTTTGTGGGAACTTTCAATCGATGTTTAAGGTTCTTCATGTAACATACTATTCAAATGTAAGACCTTCAGTCGAACTGGTTAAAAATAAACTGAAGAAACTTTTCTGACGTCAGTGGCTCTGAACACTGAAGGGAAATGAAAATGGGAACAAAAGAATTTCCCTGTGCATGAAATCTTTGTTTATTGCAACCGAGAGGTAGGCTACCTTGAACGAGGGGAAATTATGTTTAAAGCTTGTGATTGGTCATTTAAACTTACATTTTCCTCACATAACCTCTTTTATAGCCTATACTTTCCACACTGGTGAACTGTTAGAGGCGCTGACCTATTAAACTCCTCGTTGTGGGTGATAGTCTTGAAGAATTATCTAACGTTATCCACATCTCAACAATGCTGTGTGTGTACTTACAGTGACACCAGCCCAGATGACAGCACCAGTGCAGCTTGAAACACTTCCCGTGGCTGTGTGTGGCGCAGATGGATAGTCCATCACAGGGCAGAAAGTCCGGGCGCCCTGCGCAACTCCTCGCTAGAGCCTGAGCTTCATCTAACTTCTCACTCTTCTGTCCGCCCGAAGCGGCCATCGCGCACTGATCACACCGACAAAGCCCTCATCAGCGCCGGGAGCTCGGGAAGATATGCGCTCAGCGTCGACTGTTTAGCAATTAAAAGAAAAGAACAAAAGTGGAGAAACGCCCAAGACTTCGGCTATCCAAGTTCCACTTCTAGCGTTTATACAAAAAAAAAAAAAAACTCGTTTTCAGTCATTTCGCCTCTAAAAAAAAATAATGAGGCATATAAGATGCCGTCGTCTATGTGTCCGTACAAACAGCTTCAGATCAGCGCGGAGACTGATGCTTATTCTCGAAGACGGATTTTCCTTTTCGCTCTTGTGCCGTCGATCCCGCCTCTCTCTCTCTCTCTCTCTCTCTCTCTCTCTCTCTCTCTCTCTCTCTCTCTCTCTCTCTCTCTGTTATGAATTCATGCGTGATTTCCCTCGTCTTGACAGTAGGCTGTGAAAGAATCATCTTCTACAAAAGAAAATGCCTTGTCGTAAGGCGACCGAAGAATCAAATATTAGAGTTAATCGGACCCTTTCAGTTTTCAGAGGAACTTATAAGATGTAACCAATGATTTCCTTCAAGAACTTGAGCAGCTAATAATTTATCTAACAGCATTTTGAAGCACTTGAAGTTGCTGTTGATGAGGTTAAAAAGGGGTTTTGACCATCAATGAAGTAGCCTACCATGCTTCATGAACCCAGCTGTGTTTTCAAGCAACCAGCCTTATTTTTGATGCAGGCCTGAAAAGTAGGCTATGTAGGCCTATTCAAACCCGGAGCTGAACTGGTCTGTCAGTCAGAGTACATTTTTGTATGTCATTCATTTTCTTGTCATGAACTTTTTTTTTAAAAGAATTTTAAAAGGGTTTCAGACATTGGCTGTAGGGATGAAAATATCCTGCTTTCAAGGAGCACCTAAAAACAGTCATACAGAGGGCATCCTCAGTGAAAGTTTTCACTTTCAAAGCGACTCTTGTCAGCAGTTTTCCGGAGAACCTCACTCAACATTTTCCTCCTTCAAAGCCACTGTTGACAGCACAGTGACTGACTTCATGTTACAGTAGATCACCTCAGGAGAAAATGGCTGTGTTTTTTAATTTCTCATAGGTCTAGTGTGTGTGTAACAATACGGTCAAATGTACATTATGATGGGTCCTGGACTGAAGTTGCTTGCAGGTAATCTTTAATCAAAGGATGAAAGTAAAACATTTCATGAATTGAGAATTTCCTTATGGCATGAAAGGTACAAACCATAGAATATCATCAAAAGAGCAATTGATTTTTTTTTTCTTTAAAGTCTATGCCTTTGGCACAATAGTTCTACTCAATTTATGATAACTTGATTTATGTTATATTGTTGCTGTTGCTGTCTCTGTCTCTCTCTCTCTCTCTCTCTCTCTCTCTCTCTCTCTCTCTCTCTTCTCTTCTCTTCTCTCTCTGTGTGTGTATGTGTGTGTAGGTCTGTGTTTTATGACAAAGGGTTTATTGGGGAAAAACCTAGAAGGTGTCGATTTGAGACATGTATGAAGTGTTTTGGTTAGAATTTTGAATGTGAAATAAACTGCTGTGCCAAGTTGAAAGTTGGATAGAAGAACTGTGGGAAGAGTTTTGAATAAAAGACCTCTCCTAGCGATTGCAAAAAAAAAAAAAAAAATGAAACTTGAAATTCATTGTAGGCTATTACTCCCTTTGTCAGAGTAAAAAAATATATATATAATTAAAGGGGCGGGGGTTGATTGCGATTTCACTTTTTGGATTTTAAATAGCGTGTAATGTTGCTGTTGGTGCATGAACAGTATCTGCAAAGTTGCAGTGCTGAAAGTTCAGTCTAAGCAGAGATATCGTCTTTTAAAAATCAGGAAGTATTTTGCCTACAAAAACGACTCGATTGGGACCACAGCTGGGTTTTAGACGTCAATAACCCACACATTTGCATCAACCCCTCCCTCCAGAAAATGCAAAAAAGGGCATGCGCATATTTCTGTGGCTCATCGAGTGTGTTGTGTTCACCCAGTTATCAGGTCTTCTGTGTTCGGGCTTCCCACGGACGCTGTACTTCGTCAAAAATGGATACAATTTATGTTTGATTATGTTCCTGAAAATGACGATCGTTTCTGAGGGAGTGGTTTCATTGAATCAGGAAGTCAAGCGGTCGTTCAGGGTCAGAGGGGAGCGCGGCTTGCAAAAAATTTTGGCATTGGTGGGGGTGGAGTAAGTATGTATGTGTGTATACAGTATATACTGTATATATATATACTGTATATATATATATATATATATATATACTGTATATATATATATATATATATATATACTGTATATATATATACTGTATATATATATATACTGTATATATATATATATATATATATATATATATATACTGTCACAAGCTAAGCTTGGTGACTGGAAATGAATTACATGCATGACTTGACACACATGCACACATCACTACCTGATTATGTCGGCATTTACCATCTTTTAAATCAAAATGATGTGTAATTGTTTTCCCTATTTGAAATGAGTTTGATATATATATATTTGTCTGTTTGCTCCAATATGCTGTTCAATTCAATTATTTCTTTTTAGAAGAAAACTTCACAACCAGTTGATTGCAGTCAGAATTACCTTTTATTTCTTGTTGTAAGAATTCCCCCCAAACCTTTGTTTTGGCTGTTGGCCTTCTAGACTGCTGCACGATCAAACAGTTTGTCTGATTCAAACAGGTTTTTGTAGCATTAGCATAGCCCTAATTGGACTGATCCATTTGTAGTTTTGTCTGGGGGAGGGGACTTGCAGCTAAATATATTTTTCTTTTTCATTTCCTTTTTTTTTGTTATGTTTTCTTGTGTGTGTGTGGTTAAGTACCCATGGGTTTACACAGTGTTATTTGTGAATGTTTAATGTTTCATTATTTTTATTTGTGTGTGTAATGTATTGTGTGTTTGATCCTTGCTTGTTCATTTGGTACAGGCCAAGGGTGGAGTTAGCCCATATAAATATGGAGCTATAGAGCTTGTCAGGGCAGTCTTAGTTTGTTAAGGCCAAAGGAAAGACCCTGTTGCAAATTGGACCAAATTATTTGGTGTAGCCATTTGTTCTGTTCTGTTCTGTTCTGTTCTGTTCTGTTCTGTTCTGTTCTGTTTGTCTTCCAGTATGTGACCATGTACATTTTTTCCCCATTTTTGTCATGATAAATCACCTTTTTGGGATCCACTGAACCTTTTTCCAGCTTATTTAAAATGATCCTTTAAGACCACAGGGGCCATCCATTACAGTTGTTGTCAGAAGTGAGACAGCCCTGGTTTTTTTTTTTTTTGTTCATTGAGATGCCACCAAAAGCTGAGGGGTCAGCCTGAGGAGGGCACTGAGCAGGGGCTGGGACAAGGTGCCACTGGAGATTCATTCCCTGCTGAAGTTACTTCATCTGGAGGAGAAGGAGCCATCACCAGTCTTGCCCGTATGTTCGAGAGTTTTATGGAATATCAGAAAAACCGTGATGACAGACAAGAGAGAGAGACGGCCCGTCGGGAACAACAATACAAAGTCCTCCAGCATCAGGTCAGCCAGATACAGCTGGACTTTGAACACACCAGGGCTGAGGTATCTACTATGGGGAAACCAGCTCGAGTGATGGATCAAGAGCTACGTATGGCAAGGCTGGGAGATAACGATGACATCGAGCATTACCTCAATACCTTTAAAAGACTGGCAGAAGTCTTCAAATGGCCAAAGGAGGACTGGGCTATACGCCTTATCCCGTTGTTGACTGGTAAAGCATGGAGTGCTTTTGTCTCCATGGACCCAATGTTGACACAGGACTATATTGCAGTTAAATAGGCTATCTTGTCTAAATATGAAATAAACTCTGAAACCTATAGACTGAGATTCCGAGGACGTGAGACAGCAGTAGAGGAAACTCCCCGAGAAATTTACGTTCGTCTCAAGGATCTATCCTATAAATGGGTAAAGTTTGACAGTTGCAACAAGGAGGACATTATGGAGACTCTGGTGTTGGAGCAATACTTGCGAGTGCTCTACCCAGAAATAAGGACTTGGGTCAAAGAAAGGAATCCTTCCACTGCTGAGGGAGCTGCTATGCTTGTTGAGGCCTACATTGCTGCACGAAAAGGCCCTGGCAACTATCGGTATGCGGGCGTCTTACATCCTGGCAGGGGTAAGTCTGAAGGACCTGGGGTTGGTTCAAACTCTTATACCACTAGCCAAGCCAAGATTCTGAAGCCCTTCCACAATAAGACTTATACTGCTAAGGCCCCACCATTAGGGCAACATTCTGACAAGGCTGATGTTGTGTGTTTTAATTGTGGAGAACGTGGTCACACTAGCCCCTTTTGCCCCTTGAAAAAGCCAAAAACCACCAATCTATGCTGGGTGCCCCATCCTAACCAATCCCCCACCCATGGCCATAATCTCGTAGCCTGGTTCTACCAGACTCTCGTACATACATTTCATTTGTACAGAGAGTCTGGCCTCCCTCAATTGAGAAACGTTTCCTTCCTTGTAGGTGGGTTCACTATTAAAGTTCAAATCTATTGGATCTGCCCAGAGTCACTCACGATCTGCCATAGCCAATCGCTAATGTGTGGTCGTGAGTGACGTATGTCATGCGCCGAAACGGCTGGAAACAACCATAGACAGTAAAAGAAACAACAAGCCCGAACTCCGAATGATCAGAGGATTAAATTTACAATAGGATTTCAGTCAACGAGAGCTGCAGGTTTTGTTAATATAGGAACAATTATTAATTCGAAATGTAAATTTGACATGAAGGACAGTGATTATTCAGTCAATGCTGTAAGTTACAGTGAATGATCAGTCTGTCTGCAGATGTGTAATAAACAACAATTTTTCATATTACGTATTTTTGTTTCTTAATTACCTTAATTATGGTCTTCAAAGTATGTGTTTGTACATTTTTATATGGCATTTAGTTGTTTTTTTTTATTAAAACAAATTAACCATTGACATCTAAAACTGAAAATCAAATATAGTCTCCAAAGTATGGGTTTTCAAATTTTTATTTATGGCAATTTTTTTTTTTTAAATTACAACCAATTTGTATGATTTACAACATGTAAAACTGAAACACCAACCTCCTGCACGAGTGCACAAAGGGGCTCAAAATGTTCATCACAAGAATCAGTAAATTTACAGTTGGGAATCTGAGCGACTGACATGACTCCTGAGCGGATCTTCAACAATAGTTTAGCAGCCAGGACTCGGGGCTTCCGAACACCGCGAACACCAGGCTAAAGTCCAAAATGTCACGGTCATTGTGCACGAGCTGCCCAGCACAAACTTCCAACCTTTCTGCCTCCTTCACTTGGTCCTCCGTTGTGCAACAAGAGGTGAGACGACAACAATCCGGCTTTAAATTCTGTATATTCGGCAGTTTCTTTTCCAACAACGGACCGAATAGCTTTTCTCACGTCTTTCTCCGCTGCCATTACTGCACTCAAACTGACGCACTACATCAACGTCATCGTTCTCAGCCACTCCCTCTATTCGCTGATTGGTCCTACAAAAAATTGATTTCTGGAAACCTAAGGATATGGAGCGGTCCCAGACGCAGTACTGAAGGAAAATGAAATTGAGCGGAAGTGCGTAGGCGGGCGCAGCCAGGCTAATAATCTCGAGCCCACTATAACTGTCTTGCTTAATGGCAAACCACTTACTGCCCTGATAGACACAGGTTGCTCCCGTACTCTGGTACAGTCTCAGTACATCCTTAGAGAGATATGGAATGAGGATGAAACCGTGTCCATTGTCTGTGTACATGGAGATAGAACAGAGTTACCCACAGCAGATGTATATCTTGAGATACATATAATATATATAGATACGTATAACTTGAGAGGCAGCCTTATCGGATGAGAGTGGGGGTAGCCACCAATCTCCCCTACCCCATTTTGTTGGGTACTGATGTCCCTATTTTGTCAGATCTAGTGCAGAGCAGCACTTGGTGTGGTGTAGTTACAAGAACCCAAACCCACCGTATAAGGCAGGAGACAGAGACTAATGCTTTGAATGAGATGCCTTTTTCAACTGCTGACATAGAGGCAGAGCCTAAGCCCACTGACAAAAAGAGGTTAGAGCGACGTAGGGAGGAGGTGAAGAGACTTTGTAGACAACACTAACGCTGTTGAGCTAGATCTGGGGGAACCTGAACTGACTGAGTCTGATGTTACCATACCCAACAACCTAGCTAAGCTACAAAAGGAAGACCCCTCTCTAGTAGAGTGTTTTAAGCAAGCGGAGGAGGAAGATTGCCTTTTGCAAGGTTTTGAAGAGACATATGTTCTCAAGGCAGGCCTACTCTATAGGAAGAGTAAGGAAGAAGGAACTCAGTTGGTTGTACCTACAGCGTACAGGAAAGAGGTGGTTGAGCTTGGACATACCATTCCTTGGTCTGGTCATTTAGGTTTCATGAAGACCCTTATGCGAGTTTCTAAAAGGTTTGTAAAGACTCTGGGTCGGTTCTGATCAGGGGGGGAATTTGCATATCATAATTAATAATTGATAATTAATAATTATTCATACAGATTTGGATCAGACCGGTCTTACATGTTAATTTATTAATTTTACCCATATGCATACATGTGCATCCCCGCAAACAACCACAAATTAATTGTTATTGATTGCAAGGACCACGTTTTACAAGACAGGCAAAATCAATTAGCTCAATTAAGTTATATAGCTTGTGAAAACAAATTCTGTGGCCACTAGAATCTGCCTTCCCTGCTCTATAACCAAATACCCTCTTAGGTATTTATAGTTCTGTAAAGCGTGTAGCTTTAAATTGACATTTCATTGACCCGTATTATGAGCAAGACAATCAGTCAAGGTAAGCATATTTTATATTTAATAAAGTTACTACTTAAGCATTCACTACGTTACAATGATACATGTATTTACAAACATTAAACACAAACTAAGACGACGCAGAGCGTTTAGACAATGGATACGCGCAAGTTAAGTGAGTTGGAGAGAGAGAGAGAGAGTGAGAGAGAGAGAGTGAGTTGTGAGAGAGAGAGTTACGTTCCTCAAAACAGTCAGTTAACCTTTCTGAACACCACGAAAACACTTTCTTAACGCTTCTTAGAAGCTCTAAAAGAAGGTATACTTGCAGGGCACAATTGGGTCTGTGTGAGTCCTGGGCTCGTTGCACGTGTCGGCTAGAGGTGCGCCGGTCCGGCGCGCGTGCGTCACGTGAAGCGCGGCCGCGGCGTGTTTGCGCGGCCCGTCCCGACTCGTTCATGGCTGCTTTGTTCCGTGGGGAGTCACGTGGCGTTCGTCGGCATTTAGCGCCAGCGTTTGAAAGGCTGAGAGTCTTTGAGGTTACGTTACCCGAGGAGATAGTTCGGCAAAGTCCACTCCCTTTCCTGGAAGACGAACTTGGTAGTCCACTTGAGGAAAAGATGAAACTTTTAGACGAACAAAAGGAAAGATCCATGGTTGGATCAGAGTCCCATTAGGTTTACATGTTGAGCGCTGGAGAGTTCAGAAGAGAGCGAGGGCGGACCTGCGTTCTCACATTTATCACCTTGGAGAAATCCATCCCCTTCCTGTTGGCTTGAGCCAATCGGAGAGTGGATGTTGCACGCGGGAAGCTTTCTTTTGTTCCTCAGCGCGGGCTTCTCGTGGAAGGGGGTGTGTTAAATGAGGGTTTTGCAATGGCAATTTGATCTTCATTGGCAGTACAACGAATTAAAAATACACTTTACTTTACATCTCTATGCATATTCGAGTGTTTCATTCAATAAGCATTCTAGAGATATCAAGGAACATTATGTTATATCAAAGGAATATACACTTATGTTTCGAATGCATGACGAAGGTATTTTTAATTCCTATTTAAACCGTGACCAAACAAAGTTATTTCACTGTGACATGGGGAAGACACATATACATAAAAACCATTGAAAACATTTTGTTGAATGTTTTTAAACACCAAAAGTCCTTCTCTTTGTTCAAAAACATTCCACACATTCCGATGTGTGGGGGAAGTGAAAGGTTTGTGTGTGCGTTTATGTGTTTCAGAACGTCGCCTGGCCAAGATTCATTACATCTCCCCCTTTTCGTTAGGTGAAGTCCTTGTGTGACTTCATCGAACGACACCATCGCAATGGACGGATGGCAGGTGAATCATGAGGGTCAGGTGGCAGGCGGCGGCTAGGCTGAGGTAGGGGCTCAGCTTGCTGAGGTTCGACGCAGTCTCCAGCGTGGTACCCTCTTCCTGAGGGTCCCGTGGTGGCTGTGGAGGTTTGCATTTCCTTGCCTCTTGTGCAGCGTGGATGTCAAGTGTCAGGGTGTGGTTGATTACCGTAGAGGTACCCAGTGCAGAATCAGCTGCAGTCCAGGATTGGACTACCGGTGAGGCAGTTGTGCAGTGCAACAGGTGTGCAGTTGAGACACAGCGGTCACTGGGAACAAGTCCAGTTTGGCTGGACCCCTTCTATCATCGTTCATAATTCCAGTTCTGGAATCAGGGTGAAATCGTGGGTTTCGACCCGGCTGGGACTTGACGGTTGCAGCAGGGTAGCTCGGGTCTTGGAGCAAAGGCTGCTTGGTGAATTTTAGCAAAGTCATTCTGGCAGACAGTGAACAGTTGTCTCGCTGGAGCTCACTTGTCTGGTTCAGTAGAATGCTGTGTGCGTTGCGGATTTATCACAGTTCCTTTCAATTTCTTGATGGTCTGTGAGGAGGCACTCTGTGTTGTGAGTTACCTTTTGGCTGTGGAATTTCAGTTCGTTTGGTTGCTGGACAGGCCGGTGTTTGACTGCGTACTGACAGCAGCGGCGTGGGAGTCCATTTAGCTCTGCTTGCGTGGCAGTCGACCATATGCTGCCTGATGTCGGACCCGGCGGTGAGGCGGTCGACAGTAGCTGTCCTCTGGTTGGCTGGAGGCACAGGAAGACGACCACAGCAGCATCCTGTAACAGAGACAGGGGAGAGAGAGAGAGAAAGGGAGGAAAGAATTCAGCGGCTGTCGGCTGGGACAGTCTGATGCCTTTGAGGATGCCGAGATGTCCTGGTGCTGCGGTGTGCAGCCCACATGGTGCGTGACTGGGCATACACTGGCATATCCCCCTTTCTGCACCGTGGCAGCACAAGCCGTGGCGAAGTGATGTCACGAGGTGCATGAAACTGAGTTGTAGGGCCGTTGAGCAGCATGTTCTTGGTGTGCTGCCTGATGTGTCCGACGGCAGGCTTGGGAGGTTGGAGGGGTAAAGAGGTGGTAGTTTCAGAGTTCATTTGGTTAGTCAAAGTCTTTAGTGAGCTGAAAGGTGCAGAGTAGCAAGTTCATTTCTCCATTTGGTGCTGAGGCTGTGCCTTCATGGCTGGCTGCGGGAGTTCTTGTGACCTCTGTGACCTGCCAGTTAGGTTCTCTTGACCTGTATGACTGGAGGGGGAGGGGTTCTTGAACTTGAGCTCAGGCATTCAGTTGTTTAAAGTCTATTAAAGGCTCAAAGCGATCTAACAGATCTTGGGCAATCAGAAGTGGGTACGTGATCGTTCGTGATCGGTACCCTGGGTGAATCAGGCTCATAGGACCAAATGGATGAATGGGAGCAACCTGTTTTGAGCCAGAAGTTGTTTTGGCTGTAGGGTTTTCATTCAGCTCACATGTTTGGGCTTTGAGAGTGCGTTCTTGACTCTTAGCTTTAGCGGTGAGTCTTTCGAAGAGTTGGGCTGACATTAGCGTGATGTTTGAGCTAGTGTCTGAGAGGCCTTCAAGGCTCAAATGATTGTCTCTGGTGGTGGTTATGTAGAGTCTTTTGGGCCACCCCCTTTTGTTTAGGGTTCCCAGAAGTTTAGGCATCTGGGCTGGTGTTGTGATCGATGAGCGGTTAGGGCCGGTGTTTTGTGGGACACCGGACTGTCATGCTCAGGTTGTGCAGCTGTCAGTTGTAGCGGCTGCTTGGTGTTGTCGCTTTGTGATGCGACCGTGAGCTCTGTGGTCTGATGCTGACGAGCAGTGTTCTGGGTGTCTGGCTTGGGTCTTGCGCTGAGACATAGGATGTCTGACTTGTCTCCTTGTGATGTCTCGTGCAGAAACGCTTTCAGCACCTTCAGGATTTCTGCCGTCTGTGACGTGGCTGCACTGTTGTTATCTGATGTGTGCTCAGACTTGTGCTTACCAGTGGCGTGTTGAGAGGGTACCGCTCTGGGCTGGTTGGGCTTGAGTCTCTTGGTGCTGGGCGGTCCATTCTGGGTCGCCGGCTGGCTTCCAGAAATGTTTCAGAGCTCTTGCTCTGGGGCGTTAGATGAGCACCATGACTGTTGTGTTGCCCTCTGCTGGCCTGGAACGGTTTAACTCTCAGTGAAGGTGTTAGTGATGTATGAGGTGCCTTCTAGGGGCAGCTCTGAGTCGTGCTCAGAGACAGGTTAGTCTGAGGGTTTTTACACAGTCTTTTCGGACAAAGCCTTTGCTTAATGTGAGCTTTGCGGGCCCAGTCTCGTAGCTGAGGTAGACAGGCTACAAGCACAGGCCAGGGTGCTTATCGACTAACTCACTGTGGGATGCAGGTTTTAAGGGAACAAAGTTCTGAAACTGGTATCCTTTTCATACCTGATGGTTTGCTTCTCGAAGTAGGCTTGCCGAAGTCGGTGGGGTTTCAAGTCGGTCTTACTTGATGTCCACGGTGGTGATAACCCTTGGTCTGATTCTGGATCAGGGAGTTAAGCGATCAAAGCTTATTGCAACAGCTGGTAGTCCATTTTGACAGTCTCTGTTTGACGATCTAGGAAGCTGTGCACCTCGCGACTGGACGTAATCCATATCAAGCAGAATCTGTTTCATGCAGTCATGTTGGTTAGACAGTTTGCAAGTGAAAGTCTTGTCTGCATGTCGTGGGTAGATGCAGGGTCCTGAGTGAATCTTGGGACCTTTCTGGTTAGCTTTGTTGCATCCTTTTTGGAGCCATGCCGTGGTTTGGGCAGTGGTTCCTTGGCAGGTTGAGGTCGGTTTAAGCAGGGGCTCTGTGGCATTCTGGCACACTTGTTGTGAGTGACTAATGCATGGCCCTAAAAGTTCAGAAACTACTGCTTAATAAGTTAGTTAAGTGTTTAGCATAAAGCTATGTGTCTCTTGTGTCCTTATCTTAGCTGTGCATGTTAGGGCTAAGTCTTGTGTGGTTCCGAGCGTATTTCCTGGAAAGGACATATCCGAGATAAAATAAATAACATAAGGTGGTCCTTATGACTAAATTATTTCTCTGGACTTAGCTGGTGGTCCACTATGGCTCGACGAAGTGAACAATAATAGGAAAAGGACCGCTTTCTTATTTAAATTCTGCTTATTATCGACCCTCAGGACTCTAGTAGTGCCCTAGTAAATTGTTGAAATTACTTGCGTTGCAGGGTCACAAACGAGTGCATTGGTTGAAACTAAGCCAAAATAACAAATAAGGGGGTCTCTGTTTCCTTTCTGGGCCCTATTGGGAATAGAACCACACTTGGACAAGAGAGGAAATGAAATTAAATCATATAGATGACCTAAGGGAATAGCTGCTTGCTATTATCATCAAGGTCGAAGGAAAGAAATAATCAATGAGGCAAAATAAAATTAAAATTAAAGCAAAAGGAATAAAGTGATCAAAACACGGGAATGATCTGAGGTCAAGAGTGTTCAGTGGCATTAGTGACTAAACTTTGGATTTGCTTTGATCAACACTATAGTGGGTTGTAGCGGTTTGGTGTTCAAAACCACATTGTGTGTCCCTCCAAAGCTTTAGTCAACATGCCGATGAAAATTCCTACGGTTACACGCGTTATTCTGTAGTTAGTCACGCAGTTTTCATGTAGTTA
>NW_024121832.1:2353561-2426107 GCF_016745375.1 Pimephales promelas | reverse complement strand
AAGATTTTTTTTTTCGAACTGCAGGCACTGCAACGCATTCTCCTATGGGTTCCGGGAGGGCTCGCACTAACGTGCTTTACATCATCATACGTATCCTTAACTTGTGCAGCGATTGGTGGGAACAAACATCCCTATTAAAAATCTTTAATATTAAGTGACAAATAATATTTTACAATTTTGATTCAAAACAGCAACAATAAAAAATGAAACACTACTTAATTATCTTTATCAAATTGATTAAAAAAAAAAAAAGCGAGAGCGAGAGAGACTGTTGGGACATCTCGCGAGTTGTGGCTAGCTGCTACAGACAGTTGAACTTGAACAACGCCATGGCGAACACAGTCCTTTAGACCTACACAGCAAATTTCAGGAGTTGAAAAATCATGAGTTAGGCAAAAAAGAGTTACTTTTGAGTTATTTTTTTTTAACTCTGACTACACTTTGTGTTATTGGATACTCCCCGGCTGTGTTGTATTTTGGAGTTCATTCTTGGTGTTCAGGAGTGTGTTTTGGGTTTAACACTAGCTACACCTGGAGTTATTTTTGAGAAGTTGCGCCACGACACGAACCCCTGCCGCTGGATAAAGGAATAATGGACTTATGTGCCTCGTCGTGAGGTAGGTAAAAGAGTATAATAACTATTTAAAATGTTCTATATTTTCTGACATACACGTTTGGTCATCGCGTAGCTGCTACGTTATATAGGCTACTGCTAGTTATACTGTTTACTAACGTCAACGATTATGACAAACTTGCTGTTGAACGTTTGTTTACTTGTTTCAAATTTTGAAATGGCTATTTGCGTGGGGTTTTTGTCAATGTAAACGAGTTAACATTAGCTAACCGTCTTTCCATTCACCGTGTTTCTGAAAATGAGTGTTTTACCGTGAAGTTGATGCATCAATGCATTACAGGCATACGTGGTTACACAATTGCAGTGTCTAACGTTACCCTGGAAAATAAGATAGTTGTGCTGTGTAGGCCTGCAATGATTTGAGTTGTAACAGCTATAACGTTAGGCTACGTATTAGTGGTGACCCACGATCACATGTGCGTGATATTCAGCTAATATATTTTTGCATTCTCAATGAATGGTGCTAGATTATGCCTCATACTGTTGTTTTTGTGATCTTCATATACGACTGTCCTGCATACAACCGGTTGAAGGTTACTCCTCCTCAAATCTGAACCAAATCGATTTGCTGAAATAAAGGCAGTAAATCAAGAATATGGTGTTCAGTGTAGTAATTTCCACACAAAACATTATATTGTGTTAAATAAATGTTAACTCTAAGAAGTGTTAAACTAAATATTTTTTTTGAGTTACTTTTTAACACTGGTAATGAGTTCACATAATTATTTTTAGAGTTACATTTACGCTCCGTAGGTTTAGTATTTTAACTCCATAAATTTTAACTCCGAAAAAGTGTTAAATTCAACTCCAAGAGCAGAGTTATTTTAACTCTGCGCTGGAGTCTATTTGATGGTCTCACATGTACACTCAGATTGAGTTGATTTTAACTAACGGAGTTTATTCCAAAAAACAGAATTTGCTGTGTATGGAGGAGTGATCCAGCTCTTAGATATAATCAAAAATATCTTAATTTGTGTGCCGAATCTCTTTAATGTGATGTAATAGTGTAATAATAGTGAGTATAGAAACAAGAAGATTTATTGTTATTAAGTCACTTTATTAGTCATTAATATTAAAGTGAAGTTGACTTTACATGCTAAGCTTTTAATTTATCCATTGCATGGGTGGGCCTTGTCCTTATCAATCATCCAAATATTTGCCCCTCCTGAGAGATTTTGCAGGAGCCGCCACTGGCCTACATGGATCGCGGGAAAGGGAGCCTTGGGCGCGGGTTAGCCTACTTTTGGTAACGTTAACATACAAATATTAAATTCGAAAGCACATTGCCAGCTCCGTGTGTGCACGATTTATCATTAAATAATGGCAATCTTGATTCTAGCACAATATTATTCCTAAATGACAGCGTTAATTCAGTAAATTAAACCTTCAAAATTATTATCAAAATAAGTAAATACCCTTTAAACAAAACTTTAGCTTCAAATAAAGATTGTAGATCTTTACTGTTTTCCAGTAGTTACTGCTAAAATGTTTTTGAAGAGATTCGTTCATAACCTCTGGAGGAAAGTCATTAATTAACTTCTGTTTTGTTTAAATTAACAGATAATATTTAATAGACTATTTTTTTATATTTATAGAAATTTAATAATGGACTAATTTGTTGCATTTAATTGTTTTTTTTTTATTGGTTTTTGAAAAATATATATATATATATATATATATAGTTATATATATAGTTATATATATAGACACACACACACACACACACACACACACACACACACACACACACACACACACACACTAAGATTGTTTAATATTTTTAAAAGAAGTCTCTTCTGCCCACCAAGCCTTTATTTCTTTGATCCAAGAAAAACTGTAATATTGTGAGTGACTATATTATTATTATTATTTTAACAACTATTTTCTATTTGAATATATTTTAAGATGCAATTTAAATAAATAATAAAGTGAAATGCTTTATTGTGTGTGATTTGCATGTTATTTATTTTAAGACATGTAAGCTGAAGATCTAAACTAAGTTAAAATGGTTGGTTCAACTGATTTAATTGTCTTATTTTATATATATAAATGAGCTTAAATTTTAAGTTAACAGAACTAAGATTTATTTTGATCTCACATGGCCTGCACTGTGTTGGATTTACTTAAAAAGATATGTGCACATTTTTTGATACAAAAAATGGTGCATATATATTTTAAGTAAATCCAACTCATCATTTTTTAGAGTGTGGACAATATGAAACTAAAACGACATAAGCTTAATTTAAAATGTCTTAGGAACTACTGGATATTTAGAAGTGAATAAACGTAATTGAAAGGTGCATAAACGCACTTTGGAGGTGCAAACGCAATTCCCGAAATATTGGGGTGGGTAAATGGCATTTTACGTGCATTTAGCCTCCACTACATCCCTGGGTATGACATCACAGTACTGATTCGAAAATATACAGTGATCAACTAGAAGCAGCACTATACAGAGTACAGACGATTGGTGTATGACATCACAGTACTGATTCGAAAGCATACAGCAGACAGTGATCGACAGCACTGTACAGAGTAGGCTACAGACGATTGGTGTATGCAGAGGTGTAGTTGAAGAGGTGGGTAAACTATAAATTCTGGTGGACCAAGACATGGTCACCAGGTAAGGTGGGCCACTGCCTACCGGTGTATGTGTGTCTCCTGATGACATTGCTATATAGGGAGGGCTCGACATTAAGCCTTTTCATACGCTAAGTAAATCTGCCTTTCCGAGTAAAAAGTTGCTTGTTCAGATTTTTTAAAAATTTGACTTATTCTTAAAAAATATTCTCATCATTGATATATCAGCTTTGATATTTAAATCACCATATTGTAATTTCTGCACCTTTAAAGGGCACCCCCCTCCCCCAATATTATTAAATGTATGCTTCATATTTCATTTTAAATTCCTAAATTTGATCAATAAATTCAATTATTTCTAATAATAAGACACCATAGGGCTGTTAACCTAGGGGTTGATCAAATTAAATCATTTACACTGAAAAATTACAATTGCATGAAATAATGTTATGAAATTGATTTTAATTTACATATAAGAAAGAATGATGCTACTTTTAAACATTTAACACTAAACCGCCAGTAGGTGGTGGCAGGCGACCGTCTTAATGAGTGAAAAAGTTCGCCTTAGGTTTAACAACCTATACTAAATTAACTAAATTAAAGAAACTAAATTAACGACATAAGCTTAATTTAAATGTCTTAGGAACTAGGATATTTAGAGGTGGATAAACGCAATTGAAAGGTGGATAAACGCACTTTGGAGGTGGGTAAACGCAATTCCCGAATATTCAACGCATTCTCACCCCAAGAAGGCGTCACCTTTGACCATGCTTCAATATTTGACGTTTTAGGCGCCCTTTAGCGTCACTTACATGACGCGATCCTACGGCGTCATCTAATTGACGCTAAAGGAAAGCGTCAGTTAGAGGACGCGGTTAGGTTTAGGTGTGGGGTGGGGGTAGAGTACACGCTATCCTAGGGCGTCATCTAACTGATGCTAAAGGGCGCCTAAAGCGTCAGATATTGAAGCATGTTCAAATGCTTCCCAAGGCGTCAGTTATGTGACGCCTTGGGAGTGAGAATGGGCTGGAATATTGGGAGGTGCGTAAACGCAGCCCATTCTCACTCCCAAGGCGTCACCTAACTGACGCCTTGGGAAGCATTTGGACATGCTTCAATATCTGACGCTTTAGGCGCCCTTTAGCGTCAGTTGGATGACGCCCTGCATTTAGCCTCCACTACATCCCTGGGTGTATGACATCACAGTACTGATTCGAAAGCGTATACTTTGATCACCTTGACGAAGCACCAGTGGTGGAAAGAGTACTGAAAAAACATACTCAAGTAAAAGTACCATTACATTCCAAAAAATGTAGTGTGAGTAGAGTAAAAAGTACTTGTCCAAAAAACTACTTGAGTAAAAGTAAAAAAGTAGCTTATTTAAAAGTACTCAAGAGTAGTGAGTAGTGAGTACTGAGGTGCGGATTCTAACCCTTATAATAAACACTGTGCACTACAATTTATAAGTTTAAAAATGCACATACTGGAATTCACATTATACTTTGTTCTTTGTAAGAAAGATTGAAGAATATCTATCATCCATCTTTTTAAAATGCATCAAATCAGTACACTCATCACCATTTAAATCATATTATTTGGGGGGGGAAAGCATTTAAAATTAGGCGAAAAGCCACTGGGCCTGAGCACGTGTTGCACATAAAATATCAATATTCATAACTGTGCAAATAATTCTAAAACCTTTAGAAACTCATATGATAGTTCAGCCACACACCAAGAGATGGGTTGAATAAAATAAAAAAATACCCAATTTCTCTCCAAAACGGTACCAATGTTAGTGTTTTGATAAATGAGAATCACTAATATTATCATACCTCAACTAATGCACTGAAAAAGGCTAAGATAGTGAGCTAACACTAATTACACACTTTAATTCCATGCTATTAAATATGTTACAATTTAAACGTAAATGCATTGTTCTAGAAGGGTGGCATCATCCCTTACATTTTACACGGCTACATTTACTCACATTGTAATGCTGATAATATAATTTGAAAGGACAATTGTGCATTAAATAGGGAAGTTATATCCAGGAAACTTTTACAAAAGAAACAAACACACTTTGTCTCTGAAGTCTCGGCGAAGCCGTTTTTTCAGCAGCATCCACACACAAAAAAGTTTCAGCATGGAAAATGTTTTTTGCGCAAGTGCACTTGCCAAATGAAGACGGATCGCATAATGGATCAATCAAAAAACGCTGTTTATTAAAGAAAACATAGGCTACTTATGTTGCTCTTACTTACAAATACATTTTTGGAGTACTTTGTGTAAGAACATATATAGCAAAATTATCTGTCACTGTCCCACAGGTGGGACGTTTGCCACTATATTTTTAAAACAATAATATCTTAGTAAATACCTTAAATAATATTGACAAACTATATATCATTTGAAAGCTTACAATCTCTAGTTTCCATATTTGGTGACTGTTTTCAAAATATATTACAGAGGGGCCATAATTTATCAATATAAAACAGAATATTTTCATACTCATAAGGCGTGTTCAGACCTTTATTTTAAAATAGCAGTAAACATGAAAAATCATGAAAAATGGTAGATACCTCAGTTTGTTTTCATGCCAAAAGTTCAAAAGATAGAATCCATTCAATTATTTTGGAAAAAAGGTCTGAAAAGTTTGAAATATCAAGAAAAAAAATAATAAATTCACCATTTGTGACGTGGCAGCTAGCTATGACTTACATGCGTGTTCTTTGTATGTGTTTCTTAGAGGTTCAATTTATATCAAAATCTGCCAAACTTCCCATGCTACTTCTGAATAGGATCTCTACTTCAGAAATTGTATGAAAATTGTGAAGATAATGGTTCATATCACTCAAAACACGAATGGAAATGCAGGCGCCCTTATATGGGCAGTAATGGAGTCTGATTGTGCCCTAGTGAAAAAGTTTGGTACTGCGCTCAAACAAATCTTACTGAAAGCTCATTTTTTGAGATATCAACCTAAAATTTGAAACACAACTTGTTCAGATTTTTGGCTTTGATCTTTCTGCCATTTTAGAGTAGCCAGGTTTTGAAAATATATATTTTATGTAAAATATGAATAATTAATATTTTTACATTGTACATTTCCATAAACTCAAACTTCTATAACTTTTTTTCTGTTTCACTTTCTTAATTTATTTCACTTCTACAAAAATCTGCCAAATGTCTTCTTTAAAACAAGACCAATCATATGTCTATATTCCAAAGCATTCTTGAATTACAACCATTTAAGTTCGAAATGTGCATTTTCATGTCTATTCAAAAAAGGGGGGGGGTGACAGTTAACAGGTTAAGCTGTTAGTGGGTTTAAAATATATGAACTTCATAAACACGTATGCCTACTGTGATATATTTAAAAAAATATGTGCATATATATATATATATATATATAGATGTATATACATAGAATGTAAGCTACCTAAAATTACTGATGTTCACTTTTACTCAAAGGGCTTCTTAAAAGGATGTTGTCCACTGCATGCGACGTTTAAATTCCCACAAGGATTTCAACATATTATTTGAATTTGATCAGATATATTTTCCAGAGACCATAAAAAAAGTTTGTACTTGTTTAATTTCAAACAATAGCATACTACTTACACGTGAGTCCTGATTGGTTCCAGAGCCGTTCAATGGTTTTGATTGGTTCTTATGATAATGAGCTCTCCTCTCGTCGCACGCACTTCACTCAGAGCCTCCGTTTGTCAGATAATTCTTAAATTCTGCTGTGCGTAAATGTTACTTGACTGTGATTAGATTTAGAGGTCTACATTTAAACTGTTAAAATTCATAGAGCGATCATGTGTCTTTGGAGGACTAGGAAGAAACCACGCGATTCATTAGGTGATATTTTTTTGTGATTAACTTTTTGAAACGTAGCGTTTTGAGAAGACATAGACTGTAATTTTAGTGTTGATTTTACCCAGGCAGCTTCTAAGTAATTTTAGTGTTGATTTTACCCAGCTTCTTCACGTTTGCATGGCGTGTGGCATTCAGGAACCTCATTATGTTGTGAATGATTCTAGGTAAGATGTGCGTTACATTAACGTTGCTTGTCTTTGGCAGTAGTATTTTTGACACATGCACAGTCTAACAGCGCGCCTTTTTCAGTTCAGCTATAGGCTATTCAATTTGACCAATCATAGCCAAGCTTTTCAAGTGACGTCGAAGCAGACTAGAAGAGATGAAGATGCTGCTGGTATGTTTTAGTTTTTTGCTAAATAAAAAGATCACTATTTAAAATTTTAATCTTAATAAATCTTTTTTTTAAATCTATGTGGATACATTTGTTTGTCTTATACAAATATACAAATATAAAACATTGTCCAATGCATCTGCAAAAAACCTAATTAGCCATTATAATATGTCCAACATTGCATTAACATTCTTTATATTTGCAAAATGAAGCTGTGTATTTATTTCTGATTTCTTGAAAAAAAAATGGTGTCATTATGTCAATGATCTTTCTTTGAAGTTTTTGGTAAAAAGTTACTTTGTCTTGAGCCAACACAGTCTCACGACTGAATAATGGTGTTGATTGGTGTTTATAGTAGTTCAAGCTTGACAACCTTATTTATTCATATATAACTCTCTTTTTTCATATTATTATTTGTTGTTTTTCAGACAGCTGCTATAAGAAAAATTGAAATAGGAAAGAAAACGCAATTCTATGTCTGGCCACTTAAGTTAAATTCAACCAGAGGTTTGCAATTTCTTCTGTCCGTTATCTTGTAATACTGTGACATTGAATTAAAACAATGTTCTGTCCTAATATTTTTTCATAATGAAAGTGTACTAGAAAGTGTACTTTCTTTTTCAAGTGTGTAAAGTTTTATTGTGAAAATTGTTATCAGCATAATGTTAGTGTCACGGTGTGGGTGCAGGCAGAGTCCAGAGAATAAATTAATACAACTTTTACTCACAGAAGAACAGGCAAGGGTACAGAAGAACGGGAGCAAACACAGGGTAACATTGACCGACAATAACTGAATAAACTGAAGCAAACTAAATACAGGCTAGAATCAAACATAATGATGTGAAGACAGGTGATACTGATGAATAAGAATGGTGAACAGGTGTTCCCTCAAGGTGTTCCCTCAAGAACAGGTGGCTGATGAGGGAGTGAGTTCAGGAGTGGAGTCAAGAGGATCCTGGGAAGTGTGGTGCTGATGACAAGACAGACTGGTGCAGGTGAGGACTGTGACAGAACTCCCCCCTCCCGGAAGGCGTGGCCTCACGCCATAGAACAGAGGAGGGAGGGCGTGGCCAGGGCAGAGCAGGCAGAGGGCGTGGCCAGGGCGGAGCAGGCTGAGGGAGGACCCATGGTGGAGCTGATGGAGGGAGGAGACGAGACTGAGGCGGGGCTGACGACACCAGGGGGCCAACGGACAGGGGCGGAGCAGATGGGAGAGGAGACCGGGGTAAAGCCGTAGGGCCGACGAGATGGGGTGATGATGAGGGACCGAGGGAAAATGGTGACACTGTAGGCTCCGGTGACAGAAGTGAAGACAGGGGCACAGAAGGACACGGTGAGGACAGAGGGAGTGAGGACCGACGGGGCACTAAGGGGAGTGAGGAGCCCAACAGAACCGGGGGGGGGGGGGGGTGCCGGACGAGGCGAAGCCGGAGGATGGAAGTCCATAGGTGAGGGAAGGATGACGAGGGACCAAAGTGAATCCGGGGGACGAGGGAACCTGGCAGAACTGGTGGACTGAGGGGCCATGGTGGAGCTGAGGGAGGTAGGAGCCAAGGGGGAGCAGATGGGACGAGGGGCCGAAGAAGTGTCTGGAAGGGCTGGAAGGCAGAAGGGCTAACAGGAAACAGATGAGAGGAGGCGGGAGAGGGAGGCTGGGTGGGATCCTGGTCTCGAGCTCGGGCTGGACGGTCTCGGTCTCGGGCTGGACGGGCTCAGGCTCGGCTGGACGGAACCAGCGCTGAAGAGTCGGTGGGGCTGGTGCAGCGTTCAATGGTGAACCGTGAACTATTATGCACCAGCACCCACTCGACGAAATCCTCGAAGTTCCCTCAAGGCCCCTCTCTGGGCAGGTCTCAATGATGAGACCAGAGCACGCCTGCCCGGAGAGGGGCCTCGAGGGAACTTCGAGGACTTCGAGGATTTCGAAAAACACACAGAGGCTGGTGTCGTCATAATGTACATGTGGTACCAAGTCCAAATACCTCTGTGTGTGGCCTCGAGGGACTGATCCTCCTGAGCCAGCAGAATGAGGTTCATGGCTGCCCACTCCATTCTTCGTTTTGGGTCGGTCAATCTGTCACGGTGTGGGTGCAGGCAGAGGAACAGGCAGAGTCCAGAAGATCAATTAAAACAACTTTCACAATTTTCAAGTTGAGTGGGGTCCTTTTGAGGCTTAGGGATCAAATTTATAACACCATAGAGTCATAGAGCTTGGGAGAGCACCCTTATGTAAGCTTTCTAAATACACTTGGAGAAGAAATGGAGAAAGATTATTTGAGAATTTCTTATAGAACTCTGAGGTCAGACCGTCATTACCAGGAGATTTATTAAGTCTCAGCTTACCAATCGCCTCAGAAATATCCTTGACTTGAATAGGAGATTCACACAAACTTTTGCCAATCTCATCAATTTGGAAATACGGTCTGGGTCAAGAGTTAAAAATAAATCTAAAATTTGTTGAGAGTGTCTAGATAGAACGATAAAGATTTTTATAAAATTCCTCACAATAGTTAGAAATTTCTTTATGATCTTTTGAAACCACTCCATTTATGTTAAGACTATTTATAGAATTGAGATGATTACGCTGTTTCTCTAACCTAAAAAAATAATTGGAATTCCGTCCCCCCTCTTCCATCCATCTCCTTCTTGAACGAACAAAAGCACCCCTTGCTTTACATATATACAAGTTATCTAATGAGTTCTGAAGTTCAGCCAATTCTAATTTTTGGAAAACTGATAAATTTTCATCGGGGATGCAGGAGAGACAGACAAATTTTTTTTTAACAATGTTAAGTTCCTCTAATTTGCATTGCTTGGCTTTTTGAGATCCAACTTTAAATAACATTAACCTAGCTCCCAATTATAACCAAACTTATTTTCAGCTTGAGCTTTATTAATAATAATAATAATATATTTTATTTGTAATGCACTTTACATCAATTTAATGACCTCAAAGTGCTACAACATAAAAACAGAAACATTAAAAAAGATCAAATATTAAATATTAAGAAAGAAGTGAAGTTTAGAAATTACAGATTGACAAGTTTCCTCATCCTCTAATAAAGCAGAGTTTAGTTTCCAATAAGTTCTTGAGTAAGATGGGTTATCAAAAGACTTATGATTGGACAGTGGAGAAGGCAAAATTTCAACCTTATTGACGTAATCAGATAGAGAGTTAGATATCAACCAGAAGTCAATCCTAGACCTCAAAGAACCAGAACTGTTAGTCCAGGTAAATTGTGAAGCATGAGGATGTTTTTCCCTCCAAATGTCAATCAAACCAAAACGTGAAATCAGTTCACAGAGGCCTGGTGATCCATTAGATGATCTAGGTGGTGATCTATCCAACAAACTGTTTATAGTTGGGCTAAAGTCTCCACCCAAAATAATAAACAAATTAGAATATTTAGATTTAAAATAGTCTAAATGTGTTTCTATTGTAAACAATTTTAAGTTGTTTTTTTGCAGTGTTAAATCCAGAAATGTTACCCAGGACAAAGATACAATCATTTAAAGTAACTAATAAAAAAAGAAAATGAAGAAGCACTGTACAGAGTAGGCCTACAGAAGATTGGTGTATGACATCACAGTACTGATTCGAAAGCATACAGTAGCCTATACAGTGATCGACTTGAAGCAGCACTGGACAGAGTACAGAAGATTGGTGTATGCAATGCAATATTTTTTAATGTTTTTGAATGCAAAAACCAAGCGAACGTCATAAGTTCACCTCAGAAAACAATATAATAAAATTTAAAAAGCCAGTTCATGACCCCTTTAACCTTTGGGTGAAGCAATGGGCTGTGAGGTCTCAGTGGTTCAGGAAGCCTTGTTTTGCCATCATTACTCAAATTACAATTCACACGATTTACTAAATAGAATTCACACAGGTATTGACTGGCAGGCTGGCAAGACAAACACACACTCAAAATGAGACTAACTACAGACAAAGGACTGACTGAACTGACTGAACTGATGCTTCTTGTGGAAGATAAAATTGCTAGGTAACACAAGAACGAACCTCACTTGTTCTTGCTAAAGCTCAAACATGCTGCATTATACATGAGAATTAACCTGATTTGTTTTCACTGAAGCTTATATGTGCTGCGTAACACAATACTGAACCTCATTGGTTCTCACTGAAGCTCAAACGTGCTGCATAACACACAAGAATGAACCTGTTTTGTTCTTTCTGTAGCTTAAAGGAGCATTTCACCCATTGCAACATTAATCTTTATTGAAAGTGGATCATATATGTAGTCGAAATGTAAAATCATTTTTTAATTTGGTGCCCTCTTGACTGAGAAAAAACAGAAAATAACCAAGGGGCGCCTTTGTGTTAAAAAACTACAGCTCCCAGAATTCCCCAACATTGCACAGCTCCGCAAGACACACTAACCCACCCACCGGAACAGCGCAAACAGAGACGCAAACACACTCTTCCGTCTACAACGCTAACATTAGCTGTTACCAGAGTTTGAAATTCATTTCAAACAAAATGTCTAGTTGGCTGTGGCGAGCAGGACGATCGAGTGCGAGGGATGTAAGAGCATAGGCAGAAATCGCGGGGGGGGAAAAAAAAAACATTAAAATATGTATTGTAAATAATGTAATGATATATTCTTAAAATAATTAAGAAATAAAATAACACAAATGCAAACGGGGCAATTACGAAAAAAGCGTTCTAAACATTTTGAGACCCCCCTCCCTTGCCTCACAGTGCGTTGGTCCACCGCCTCCGTCCCTTTTACCTCAGACACACACATTCCGGTGGCGGGAGAGAAAAACATAGTGTTTGAATAGTTGTGGAACTCCATTAAAGTAGGTCGCACACCGGACGAGAAGCGTAGCGTCGCGTCGCGTCGCGCAGCGCCACGTCTTTAAAATTCGAACACATTATTCTCTATGAGTGTACACACACCGGCGGCGCCGTTCGGCGTCTGTCCGCGGCGCCCAGCAACGGCTCAGGACCGTGTTCAAAACCCTGCTGCGCCACAGAGCGCCATTTACATAGTTTTATATACAATTTAAAATATTTTTGTCTCAAATCGGTGCTGACGGATCCAGACTTCGCCATATGCTGCAATATACATTTTTTTTGCATTCATTTACAGAAATCAGCTGCTTGACAATTGCTGATGTTATTGGATTTTTCAGGTGAGATTCTCAATTCATTCAGTTAACGGATGCTCTGAGGTAAAGTTTTCGGATCGCAGACTCAGCAACGATTGTATTTAATTGTACATAACAATATTAACAGACACTATCTTCATGTCATTAAACATTACAATATTGCTGGCCATGATGAGAAAGTCCGGGTGCGCTGTGCATTTAGATTCTAACGCTTTCACTGTGATTTAGTTGGTTTATATCATTTAATAGTTAAAGAATTAGTCAATGAATGAAATGAAATCGCTGCGCTGCGTGAGGAGAGTATGTAAAAAGATTCGCCGCTGGCTTAAACCAGAAAGAAATTTTAAGAAGTATAATGAAATGGTCTCCATGCTACACTAATAATAGTAGTAGTAAGGCTTTCCTCTGTATTTTTTTGCCTGTATTATTGGTGTCCCCTTCAAAATTTGCTCTTGAGAATTGTTATGTTTATTGTCCCCCCCAACATTATTTTGATGAAATTTTCGCCCCTGAGGACGGCGCGCTGCGCGAGGCCGGTGGCGTGAGTGATATGTGTAAATGTGTGTGAAACGGCAGTTGCAGATCCAGCCGATAGACGGCAGTCACGAGATATACACGCACACACAAGAAAACTGGTATACCTACTTAAAGGGACATCCCAAAAAAAATCAGGAGGATGTATCTCAGGCTCAGATTAATGATTTCACGGTGTTTGAATTACAAGGACATGTCCTTTGTCCTTATAATCCCAAATGTCCTCATAATGCTGGTATGTAAACTGGTGGAAAGACCTTGTAATCCACCAAAACCAACACACACACACACACACAGAACGCAGCCACCTGTAATAAAAATTGAGAAGAAGCTTTTCATCGTGTTTGCAGTGGCGGCGCCAGGGGGGGTCTTGGGGGGTCTTAAGACCCTCCCAAAAAACGCTGTGACCCCCCATTCGACCCCCCACCCACTTCCTGATTAAAAAATATATTTATGCAGGATAAAGATTTAAAAATGTTTCTCTTCAAACTAGGCAGAACAATAATCATAAATAATTTATTCGACATATAAAAAATATAAACACAAGAATCAATGCCACGCCCCATGAACGTCGCTGCTACACCTTGCGTCATTGTGTTCAAGGCGCTACTGCGAGCCCGCGCGAGCTGCAACGAAGCTAAAAATGGATCGCTTTATATAATGAGAGCTGACGGAAATTATAGCAATAGGAGTGAAAATATACCTGTTGCCGTGGAGGGCGAGGCCTGCTTGATGGAGACTGGAGAGTTAAGAGGAGAGAAGTAGACACAGGAGGAGACTGGAGACTTAAAGGGTTAGTTCGGTATTTTACTCTTAAAGCCCTGTTTTAAGATCGTTGCTGATGAAATAGAATACAAAATCATAATAAAATCGCTGTAAAAGATGCCTTCCATGGTTTTATATCGTAGTTTTGTCCCAAGTCAAGTCAATGTAGTTGTACAAAAACTATTTTAAAACCTTTTGGAAAACATCTTTTGCAGCGATTTTTGCGTGAGCATTTCAGTGAACACCCCAGACCACTCATTGAGTTTCACGTCTTTGTAAACGAAAGTGTATGCGTTTTATGAATGATTGTTCCAGTGCTAACACAAGTTCTCGGGACAGCATGGCTAATTTGACCAAATTTCAATCTTAACCGTTCTATTTCATCAGAAACTATCTTAAAACAGGGCTTTAAGTGTAAAGTAGGGCAATCAAAAGGTGGTGAGAGTATGAGAATAGATACTATTTTGTGTTTTGTTCATTGTTGTGCTTGAAATAAACTGCATCTTTTTCATGAACATTTTCTCTGCTGCTTTATTCATCCATGTTCGTATGTATCAACCCCCAGCCACCACTACTGACTCCCTCTGAAATTACAACCAATCATCACATTTTGTAAATATGTTTTCTGTAATGGGTGTGGTGTGGCTATGGCAATTAAAGTTCGAGCATATTGTTTGCAAACCGAAATTAATTAAAAACAAAGTAGTTGATATGCTGTGTTGTTTTTGTTGTTAAGTAGCAGTAATATGCAGTTATTAGCCGTGTCAACTGTATTTTTTTGTTGGTTTTCATGAGACCCCCCCTTGAAATGACCAGGACCCCCCATTGCCCCCCCAATCAAAATTGTCTGGAGCCGCCACTGCGTGTTTGCATCAGTAACGTTAATTTCTTAAAAATTAAATTCGGACAACATAGGCTATAGCCTACCTTATTTTATTGTATGTGGATGTAGGAGGGGGAAATGTCGAGACTAAAGCCATATTCGGATTAACTTTACAAGGGTAGATGGAGTAAGTTAATGTAATTTTACCACAGGACTTCTGTAATATCAATAGCCAAATCGCATATGGTAAGATATGGGTTATCAATAAAACAAAAAGTTGGAGAGGTAACTCAATTTACGCATCGCTGTCATGCGTGTATATTACGTTGCTTCCTGATGTGCGCAAACACAAATACAACAGGGCAGTTGAATGCTTATCTGACAACCTAGAAGCTTTTGTAATTATTACTTTAACAGTTACCCCACCTCTCCATGCCGGGTGAACACCGGCTGATGCAGTAAACAGCATTTCACAACGATTTCAGTATAGTAATAGCAAATATCCTTGCTCCTTCTCGATTATCTGGTAATATTCTATTCACAAAATACAACCAATAGTACGGTAATGTTAAGACTTACTTGTGAAAAGCCCTATTTTCGGTGGTCCGGCGATTAGAACTTGCTCCACAGTGCTCTGGCATCTTATCTGCTGCCACGCAACGAAACTTACGACCGGTTCAAGATGGCGGCCGGATTTCTCGTTTTCCAGCGGCCAATAGGGTATCTAGTCTATATATGATATCCATGGTTGCTGCTGTCTCCTTCTCCTTTAGGATTGGTCCTAGATCTAACAACACGCTGATTGTGATTGGATCAGAGGAGAGGCCCGGACCATAAATTCCCTGCAATACCACTAGAGGGGGCGCTCTGCCATTGTTTGCAACTGGGGTTGTACTGTGTGTTTGCTCTCTGTGAAAATGTAGCCCAATCATGTGATTAATGTGCTCTTGTATGGTTATTGATCCTGAGAGATTTGTATCAAAACACCAGTGTTGATGATCTCATCTGTATGTGTCTGATTACTTGAGAAGCCGTAGGGGGTGTGTGCCATGTTTCTTTTGTAGGCCGAAAGGCCGTTGTTTTTTCTCCAGTTTATTGTTAGTTAAGGAGGTAGGGTATCCCATTGTATGTTTTCTTTTCTTTTCTTTTAATTCACAGGTAAGGTAGTTTCTTTGGGGAAAGTTAGTTCTGTTTGGTTTATTATTTTGGCATTAGCTCACCCCTGAAGATATTGCTTCTAATCTTTTTCCTGTTTTGTTCTCTTTGTTAATTTATTTTCAAGATATTGTCTTGGTGAATAAGCAATGCTGATTTTAAAACAAACCCAGAATGATAATAAATTCAAGCTAACTGAAGGAATTGGTGTTGGTGTTTATGTTACTGTCTGACCTAGACCAGGGACCGTAACACATGTCATGAGCTGAGCTGGTTGTCATTGACAGCGACAACAACTCCCGTGAGCCCACGCTCTTTCCCGACGTCATCAAAGTAAGTCTTTTGTTATTATTTTAAATGAGTGACCTCTGGTGGCCAAAAATCGCATACTGTACGTTTAAAAGGAAAAGTACAACACTGCCACCTCTGCATCACTGCTTTGTGCAGACTCTTCTGTAGATGTGGACTCCTGCAACTCATATTGCATTCAGAAATAATAGGTATTCAAGTGTAAATTAAGTAAAGCTATTTATGCACTTAAAGATACCTGAGAGGGTTTCTTCACTGTCATGTGCATTGGAGAAAATGGGCATTTCAAAGTGTTGTACTTTCTTCCCTTTTGATGTAACAAAAAAGTCCACTTACTGCACATGCTTCAGCCACTTGCTTGGGAACACATAAAAGTGTTAGTATATTGAAGTAATACAATGAAGTACGGTGGGGGGAAATGTGATCAATAACTCATGGCAACATTTTTTTTTTTTTTACATTAAGTTATGTAGTTATTTAAATTATGTAGTTTCACAGTCACACATGTAGACTTTCACAAGTCAAAGCAATTCATTACTAAGGTTTAACAGCTGATATGACTGGACAGCCATTTGGATTATAGGCCTACTTAATTTAATGCAGCAACAAATTATTTTATAGTGTACTAGGATCATTTAAAGTTCATTTACCAGCAGTGAAGGCGCTATATGCGTGTGAGGAAGAGCTGAACACAAGGATGCCCTCCACAAGGTTCACATTTAACCCAAGGGCCAGCTCTTTTGCCTGGGTAATGTGGGGGTGCAGGACCACCACCTGTTTGTTTTTCTTTTCTTTTTTTTTCTCAGCCTTTTTCTTGCTTTTATAAACAGGCAAACATTTATTAACAGTGCCTTTTTAAAATGGATTACTATACAAATTACTATTGTGTAGAATATTCTAGTAGGCTACTTCACTTTTACTTGTTCCTATGTTCTAGCAGTGGGTGTGACTCTGACATTACAATGAAAAAAAGTTAATTATTTAGAAATTATTAAAATAGAAATAAAATATAAAAATATATACTGTAATAAGTGATAAAAACATCTAACTACAAACTTAATTTGTCTGCTACTTTTTGCCGGCTGCCCGGCTCTCTCTCCTGGCTTTTGCACACTTAGGGCCGGTTCACATATCGCGTCTTGCTCAAGTTCGTTATTTCAAATGTAGGCGCGCGGTATGCGCGCTCATAATGGAAGCGATGCGGTCGCGGTGCGACGCGCTCGTTTTTTCCATGCGCGTCTGCACCGCGCCGAGATAAATACATCTCAACTTTTCAGAATACCGCAAGCGCACCATACGCACACAGGTCATGTGAGATGTGACAAGAACCAACTGAAGCACAACCACCCTGGCGCTTTGGAAAATGGAGAATGTGGCGCGCCCAGCGTTTTCTACATGTGAATCCGGCCTTAAGGTGTTTCCTGCGTTTTAATTAAGTTTTCAAATTCAGCTTATCCTTCAAGCAATAACTCTTGCTCTTCTGTGGAGAAAAAAGCTGAGCGCGCTATTGGCCACGGCGAACAGCCAATAGCAGCATTGCTGATCAATGTTTCTAGTATCGATACATATCCCCTTTTAACCCAGCGCATGAACGCGCAATTATCTCACATAACTCAATCCAGCTATACTAATCATAACCAGAAGGAGTGTTCAAAGAACCAAATTAGCTGGATCATGATGAGCACGATGATATTATCTTGGATGTCTCATTTGATCTCGGATGTTTTAAGCAACGTACGAAGAACGGGCCCCAGATGGAGTTAGAAGCTCGGGTTTTTTCTAAAACCACTTTATTTATGTTGTTCTGTCGGATTGTAGTGTCGATCTCACTGAATATGAGCAAAAAAATTTTGCCGACGGCAGCTTTAATAATTGTAGTTCTGTAAAACTTAAAAAAATAAGTTGATATCTTAAACTCAAAAATTCTGTGCAGTCGGTTGCCTTTAAAATTTAAGTTGAACTAACTTTTTCTTTTTTACAGTGTTTTTTTTTTTTTTTTTTTCCAATAAGGGGAATACATATTAGTGTTTAAAGGAGCTGTATGTAAGATTGTGGCCAAAACTGGTACTGCAATCAGTTTTAAATTTCTGTAGAGCGGTGTATCCCCTCCGCCTCCCCCTGACTCCAGGTTGCCAGATATGCTGCAGGATCCAACTTTTTTTACCCCACACATTTGTATCTGCAGCTGTGGTAACTAGAGCAGAGCTGGCAACCCGAATGCTGCAACACTACTGACTTCGTGATTGGTAGATCGGTGGAGAGTGGAGCATCAGACCAAAACACAACATGACAGTTGAAGGCTGCAACAACACTTTTTAAATGACAATATCCTGGCCGGACTGCTGTTGTCAGTGATATAACTATTTAAAATGAACATGATTTCTTAATGTCTAGTGACACATCAGGGCCATTTTATGATTATTTGAAATAAATTTCTTACATACAGCTCCTTTAAGGTTCCGTTATGACATAAGTTTAGGAGTTCAAGAGTTAATGTTCTTGAATTTTGTGGTTAACTTTGTGATATGATACTTAGTAAGATATGGTGTAAGATTAGTTGATTCACTCACTACAATATGAGAAATTTTGCCAAAAGATGGTTTTAATACTATGGCCAAACCACCTCTACTATATAGCAAAGCTTATAAAAACTGTTGGAAAAACACCTCAATTAAAACCAAATAGCATGACAAGAGAGGGAAAAATTGTTTCCAGGTGTGGAAAATAACCTTAAAACCCATTTTGACTGGTACTGTATTGTGTATTAAACATCCAAGCAATGAATCAAATTAGAATACAGTTGTTTATTTCACAACATCAGTCCATGAAAAAATAACATCCCTTTCTACTCTATATCAGGAGCAACAATCATAACAATACTTCTTGGTATTCCAACAAGTAACCCTAAATTAGGAAGTAAAGATGAAAACCTATAATGTAAAATCAAGTCAATTTAAAGCAAGGGTAGCCACCCCCGCTCCTGGAGAGCTTAATTCCTGCAGTTCAGTTCCAGCATTGCACCATCACACCTGGAAATTTCAAGCAATCCTAAACACCATGGTTATAACATATGGTTCAAATGTGTTTGACCCTGCAAGACTTTTAGATCTCCAGGAGCAGGGTTGGCTACCCTAAAAGAGAAAAATTTAAATTGTGTGACAGTCTGGCAAACTCTTAACTGGTAAATATCTTCAGGCAATTTTTCCTGCATTTCCCAAATGATAAAACAGACATCATATTCCTCTTGTGAGAAATCCATTACATGAGACTAAAACCCATGGGTGAAATACAAAAACATGCAGTAAAATTGGATTCTTTGCAATATAATTCACACAGCGGGTCTTACCTGCAGACCAGGAAATGCTTCCAAGCCATTGTACCAATTTAATACTGGTAAGTGAGAAATATCACATCAAGCATGTCATGTCAGACAAATGTGTGGTGCAATTAAAACCAACTTCTGGAAAGCTCATTCATGCAACTAGGTTAAGCGAAAAATGTGTCAATTGACAGTTAAAAATATTAAAAGGAGTGATTAAAGTTTTATTCTTTACTATAAATTACTCTTAATGCTGTGTTAAGACTAAATGCCTATATGAACATTCCAGAACAAATTAGTTATTGACAGAGTAAGTGTATCTGTAACGTCATTATGGCTTCATCAAGAAAACCAACCTGCCTGAAGACTCCATTGTTCATGAAACACTCACACAAAAACAAAATCAAGAAGAAAAAAAATCAAAATTAAGCATGTTTTATTACAATAAACATAGCAAAAAAAAAAGGAAACAAAACCAATTGCAGAAAGACGCATTTACCCATGTGCTATTTAAACCCTGAACAAATGGATGCAAACAGTTAAAAAAAAAACAAAAAAAAAAAAACAAAACACCATGACAACATTGATCTGAAGCCCTCACCAATCTGATGTTGGGGACGTTAAGTCCAACAGCACAGTATGGTGCTGTGAGGGCTTCACAACTAAGATAAAAGCAGAAATCTTACTGGGAACTTGCCTTGTGCATGGAGATACTGTTAGGCCAGCAGCTTCAATATATTATGAACCTTTGTCTAATATACTGTACTTGTACAACCTGAATGAAACACAACAGGAAGAAAAGCAATACATGTATCAAGTGTAACATTGATACTGCTGTTATCTGCTTAGTCTTTATTTAAGGGCTGAATCCAATGCTTTTGTGTGATATTACATATCTTAAATGTCCGTTTTTTTCTTCAGCAGTGGGTTTAGAGCTCATTGGTTTGGCTACATTAAAAGCACAAGATGAGAAAAGGTTTAACCTCCAAACCTAGTGGGACGACAGCGCTGTTTCAGTATCGGCTGCCTGGAGACATTACGGGTGGCCTTATGCCCATGGGAGGCCCAGGTGGGCCAGCTTGGTATGAGGGCACCATTGGGGCACTCTGTCCATAAGGAGGCATGCCACCAGTCAGATAACTAGGCATGCCCTGTGGAGGACCACCATACTGACCTGAGAGCAAAAAAACAAAAAACAAAACACATATTGTGAGTAAACTATAGTGAAAGTTTATTATTTGTGTGTTTAAGTCCTGTCAGTTTAAACATCAAGCGCAAGAAGACAGAAACTTGTGAAATGACAGTCTCAGCGGGAATCCTTGTTAACAGTCAGTTTGTATAACTGACAAAGAAAACTGATGCATATAATAATATTGGATCCATTAATTTATCTTGAAATGACAGCAGCCTAATATACCTGCAGCTGTTTGTATCACCACGAGAGTTAAAGGAGAACTCCGGCGAACAATGAACCTTTGGTCTAATAAAACATCGGTACATAGTCAACCGTTCTCTGAGATTTGTTTTCATGATAATCGAATGTAAAGAGTTTTATCTCTAAAAACTAGGGGTGTAACGGTACACAAAAATCACGGTTCGGTACGTACCTCGGTTTTAAAGTCACGGTTCGGTACGTTTTCGATACAGCAAAAAGAAAGAAATGCCAGAGAAATTTCCTATTTGTTTAAAGAAAAAATATTTTTAAATAAGTGTGTTTTCCTAGATCTTGAAACTTTCAGGTTTATAAATGAGTCATCTTTGAAGGATGAACAAATAATGTTTTGGTCATCACATTAAAAATAACATTTAAATATATATTTATTTATATAATATTTGAATTTTGAAGTGCTGGAAAAAGATGTGTGAAGTACTTGAAAGCATTTCACCATTCCAGCCAAACTGGTTCCAGTTAGTGTTACTATATTAAATCCATGGTGAATGTTGCTGGTCTGTGGACGAAAGTATTACTAGTTCATTCACGGCACAATGTTTCTCCTGGTTTCCATGACAGCGCTGTTTGATCTAATAGAGATCTACGGTTAATAACGGAGAAATGTGAATGCTTCTCACTAGATCTCGCAGCGATGTTATTACCTCAGTGGCCAATTCAAATGTTTTCTTTACCGGATCTCTTAGTGCTGTGTAGTAACAGTGTTGCTTGATCGTGATCGGCTCGCGCTGCACAGATGTTGCTGGTCCGAACTGATAAACGATCCGTGAAGCACATAACGAGTAGCAGCGCAGTTTCGTTCTGCTTTCATTACGCTTGCCATTTGATGTTGCGCAACGTTGTGTTGGCCGCGTCAGCACGAATTTTGCCGGCAGGAAAAATGGTCCAAGCAATCGTTCGGTTTGTATGCGTACCGAACCGGAAGCCTCGAACCGAAACGGTTCAATACGAATACATGTACCGTTACACCCCTACTAAAAACTGTTTAGCGTATAATGCTAGTAATGGGGGCATTGACTAAGTAAAAAGAAATCGCTAGTTTATACCACTAACAAGGCTCAAAATAGCCCCACACTAACGCAGTAACATAATGAGGCTCCATACATGCAAAACGAAGCATTGAGAACTTTGTAAGTGTACAGACCGTTTAATAAGAAGATACTTTATGAAGACAGTCCACTTCGCGAATAGAGACAGGAGCCATCTTAAAAGTCTCGATAAGTCAAACCACGAACGTCGTGCTGAGTGATCTGAACTCTATGAAGTTCAACGAACTTCTGAACTGTATGAACGGCGTTCGGGGATCGACTTATCGAGACTATTTTTTAAGATGGCTCCTGTCTGTATACGCGAAGTGAACTGTCTTCATAAAGTATCTTCTTATTAAACGGTGCTTCGGTTGTGTGTGAAACAGAAAACAGTACTACACTGTTATTGGCTACAAAGCTTAATGATGCCAAAACACATTGTAAATAGAAACCTTTGACTTCTTTGAAATCTTAACCTCCAAACCTAATGGGACGACAGCAATGTTTCAGTATCGGCTGCCTGGAGACATTACGGATGGCCTTATGCCCATGGGAGGCCCACTCTGTCTATCACAGAGTGCAAACACAAACACTCATGGGAGCGTTTTAAAACAGATGGCTATCAGCGAGTATCAATGCTACAGAACGGCACATCAAACAAATCTTTGGTTTCAATTTAGGAGGCAGCTAAAATGGTTTGAATACAGGAAAAATTCTGTGACGGTGACTAACACAGAAATGATACGACCTAGACACAATTAGGGATGTCCCGATCCGATACTCAGGATCGGTATCGGGTTCGATACTGCCATTTTTGACGGGTCGGGTATCAATCAGACAAGGCCGATCCAAAACCGATTTTGAGCGTATACTATTATGTGTTATTGTTAAGCCCCACAAAAGGCACAGAAACATTCTAAAGCACCATAACGTGTTTGTGCACTCTATAAGTGTTCTGAAGCCATTACGTGAGAGAGAAATTATATTTTAGTCATTAAATTCAAGATCACGTAAACTTTTCCCTCCTCTGTGGCTGTCAGTCATTCTCCATTCAGTGTCTAATCAGCACGTCGCGTTTGGTTACAGTCAACGATGAAACTATCTTCAAGATGATTCAATGTTAAAGGAGAACTCCGGCGAACAATGAACCTTTGGTCTAATAAAACATCGGTACCTAGTCAATCGTTCTCTGAGATTTGTTTTCATGATAATCGAATGTAAAGAGTTTTATCTACAAAAACTGTTTAGTGTATAATGCTAGTAATGGGGGCATTGACTAAGTAAAACGAAATCGCTAGTTTATACCACTAACAAGGCTTAAAATAGTCGCACCGTTATAGAAATTCTACTTGATTTAAAAAAGAAATGACAATTTGTAAAAAATTGTAGAATTCTGCTGTTTAAATTGTTTTAACTTTAAACCTGTTGGTAGCTAGCTAGCTTTGAGTACTGAAGTAGCTGTATTTTCTTTTTTTGTAGTAGTAGTGTTTGATTAAAGGGTGGCAATCTTTCATAATCAACTGTTGTTGTGGACTATATACTGGAGGTATATTTTAGGTGGTATTTTTAGGTAATTGAGAAAAGTACTATAAAGTTTTATAAGCTTAAGAATAAATAAAAATATCGGATTAATATTGGTATCTGCAAAAGCCAAAGCTGCGGCATCGGAAGTGAAAAAGTGGTATTGGGACATCCCTAGACACAATCTTACCATGTATGGGATGCCTCATTCCAGGCTGCTGTGGAGGTATCATTCCTCCCACCGCTCCAGTAGGGGGAGCCGAGGCAGCAGCTGCTGCAGTCTGCCCAGACCGAGGGATTAGCCTCTGGTACCTAGGCAGCTGAGCCCGTCTCTCTTCCTTAATTGTGGCCAAGACAATAACAATGTAATCAGACACTTGCAGTGACAAGAACACTTTGGACTGCATGTATTCTCACAACATCACTTAATTGGCAAATTTGTGCTATTGCAATATTCCCTTTAACACCAGATAATGCATTCACAATTACTTACTGTCAAAAAAAGTAGTTAGAGCAAAACTCCAGCACTCACCAGCGAAATATCCTCATCAGGGTGCATCAACTTACTGGTAGCACTCAAGGTGGTGAGGGTGGCTGGCTTACTTGTGACTGTGGCAGGGGGTTTGGCCACAGTGCTGGAGGAGACAGCAACAGAAGGAGTGGAGGAAGGCTGGGTGTAGGCTGGGAATGTCACTTTAGGAGAATCAGAAGAGTTTGATGATGGTCCTGATACAGTCTGCTGCGCCTGAAAGGAAAAACTGACATTTCAAAACAAGCTTGAAAGAAAAACAAATGTTTTGCCCAATCACAGCACGCATTGCTAAATTATAATTATTATTTTTTAAAGGAAGGCAAAAAAAGGTCAAGTAGAGAGGTTTTGGATAATTATAGAAAAAAAAATCAATTAAAAAAAAACATAATACAATTCGTACATAAGCAAAATACAAATCTTTTATGATACAAAGAAAAAAGCTAGTACAAGTACATATAACATGCTGAACGTTAATAGCACATGCATGCATCAAGAACCAAATTAAATCACTAAGCAGCTAAATATTGCCCTAAATACCAACACCACAGTCTTCATATGCAGGTGTGCATATACTAATGACAGAAACAAGCGAGTCTGATCTGCATGCTGTGCTGCAGTAAAGAGAAGCACACAAACTAGTGCGTACTTGGGCAGAACTAAGGAACAGAGGCTTAGAGGAGGCTGACTGTGTCTCTGCACTTGCAGGGGCGGCGCTGGGGCTCACAACACCAGTCCCCATCTGAAGCACAGAGAGAAAGGATAACAGTGTGTGTGTGTGTGTGTGTGTGTGTGTGTGTGTATATACGTATATATATATATGAAGAGTTCAGATGCAAAAGCCTCTAAATGCCATTTGAAATTTTCTTCTTTAATGATGATTTTTGTCAAATTTGTATATTTAAGTTCTGTGATTTCACTTAAATAACAATTAATAGGTAATTATCATTGCCATTTAAGTGAAATCACTGAAATTAAATATACAAGCTTGATAAAAATGATCATTCTAGAAGAAAATTTCAAATGGCACTTACAGGCTTTTGCATCTGAACTCTTCATATACACATATACACATACATACAGTCGAGCCCAGAATTAATCATACCCCTGGTAAATATGATCAAAATTGGCTGTAAAAAAAAAAAAAAAAACTGCATCGTTTATCCTTTTGATCTTTCATTCATAAAATTGGCAAAATCCTAACCTTTCGTTTAAGTAAAAGAATTGAAAGTGAGGGGGAAATCACATTATAAAATAAATGTTTTTCTCCAAAACACGTTGGCCACAATTATTCATACCCCTAGAATTTTTTATGAATAAAATATCTATGAAGTATTCCCATTAATATTTACCTTTTTTAGCACACCAGGGTGACTAGGAACATGAAATTGAATGAAATGGCGCCTTGCATGGCTGACACCGCCGTCGGTGTATGATTATTTATTTTATAATGTGATTTTTTCTCAGTGCTATGTGATCACCCTAAGGAAAAAACATTCACATCCCTGGATCAGATAATGCAGAGCTAACACCTGTGTTTTTGACATGCCAGCATCTGTCACTGTACATAAAAAAAATCTGAGAAATCAGTCAGTGAAATCTACTAAATGAGAAGTTAAGGTTATTTTTAATGGTAGCTATGCCATAAAATGTTCATTTCTTAATGTGATTGTTGTTGGTGTATTTGACCAGTAATTACCATACTTTAAATTAAAAAAAAATCTTAAATTTAAATAAGAAAAATATTTAATTTAAATTATTTTCTTTAAAATACAAGTTTTGGTTGTCAAAAAGGCTTTTTCCAAAAGGTACATCTTGAAAAGGGGGGGGGGGGGGTGTCTTATATTTGGAACAATACGGTATTAATCGAGCAAACAAGTTAGTCTGGTCCTATGTTCAGTACCTGCACAGCGCTGGGGAAGAGGGGTTTAGAAGCAACAGACTGTGTGGCAGGTACAGCTGGTCTGCTGGCCATTACAGGAGCTGTGACAGGGGCTGCAGGTGCCATAGGAGGCATGCCAGGCCTTGCAACATGGGGTGGCATTCCTATAAACAAGAAAAATTGTTTGCTACTACAACCTTTTGAGTTTTTCCCATTGATTACATCTGTATTATTACAGATGCACAAAGTTTTGGTGACGGAATATATTCGGTCTAAACAGCAAAAAGAAACTATTTCCTTTTAAACCCACTGATTTAAAACATAACATTTAATAGACGCTCCTCAGATGAAGTGTTTTGAGTGTTTCATGTGCAAAATATGGATAAGCTATAACAGGTTAAAATGTCAGCAGGGTGTAAGCACTTTACAGTGACCAAAAATTCTGCTAGGAGTGGCATATGTAAAAATTGTTCAGCTAAAATAGAGGAAGCTTGTTGCTAAAAAAAACTTTACTATTACTCGTTTTATTTTCCCCAAGAACAAAACCCTGAACAGTATACAATTAGCATGTTTAATTAGCAATCTTTTATTTAATGTTATTGAAATTATTTTTAATTCATTTACCAAAGCGAAATGAAAGTTTTCCTATTAATCCATCACTAAAAATAATGACTTATTCATATTAACTAGTCTATTTAAATAGGTTAATGACTGCCTACAACACTGACCTGGTGGCATGCCAGGCATCATCGGATGCATCATCCCTCCCATTGGCATCATGCTATTCATAACAGAACCAAAGATTAATCACACTGGACCACAATAATAAAGTTATAATTTACATAATTTAACATTGAGACCTACCCTGGTGGCATGCCTGGCATTACTGGTGGCATTCCAGGAATCATTGGTGGGACACCAGTCAACATATGTGGCATGCCTTTAGGAAAAAATATTATGTCTTAATGGGCCACACTTTTGCTTGAGCTGTACAGAGCTGTGAGCTGTAAACTTTAGTCATTCACACCTGCATAACCATGTGGCATGCCTTGGGCATGAGCAACATGATGGATGCCTGCCTGGGTCATAGGAGGCATGTAGGCAGCCTGAGGCTGAGCAGCAGGCTGCTGAAATGATGAAGGCCCGGCTTCATCATCATCATCATCCTCCTCCTCATCAGAATCATCCTGATTTGGTTTCTTCTTCTGACTCTCTGCACAGACAGCACAAGGTTATATCTGTGAGAAACCATTCTATTGAAATTTTACAAACCACTTAGATTGCCTAAGCACTATTACACTGTACCATGCGACTTTTGTTCAAGTACTCTTCTCCGGTCTTGCATGTCTTTTTCTGGAATACCCTCCATACCGTAGATTTCCAGTTCTATGTCTGTTCTTCCTGGTATTGCATTAGGAACTCCATCTATTGTCTCTTTGTGCACCTTTAAAAAAAGAAAAAGATTTAATTCAACACCCCTTAGCAAACATCAATGTATTATGTGTTATTAAAGGTCCATACCTGCATGCAATGTATGGCTAATCCAGGCCCCGTGTACAGCTTCTTGTGACAAATATGACATTTGAAATGTTTGGCTTTCTGATGCTGAATGAGAATCTTTTCATCATCAAAATCTCTGTTGCAGTACCTTAAATTCTGGTTAAGGATCACATTCAGGGGAGTAGAAAACTCTGCATATAAAAAAAGATGTGAAATGCTTGAACATAAAAATTCAATGCTTTAAAAATGCATCTGCAGTTCTACCCCACCATTGCAGCGCAAAATGTTCAGGAAGCGCATAGCTACGTCGAGACAGCTATTGTGTCTAAAATACTCCCTTAACCATAACAACAATTACATTAAAACTAAAATGGCATCAAAACAACACAATTCAGCAATACTAAACATACAGGTTTCTGCCCTTCCTTTAATGTGTAGCAATAAACTATATCCTGAGACTGACGGCATGAGCTTGAAATCATGATCACGCTGCTGCAACAGCACTGAACAGGCCACGTCGGGTCATGGAAAAGATACCAGCACCATGGCTTCATTTGCTTCTTCTTCTTTCGTCCCATTTCAATAACAACTCGTTCTGTATTGTAATCCGACAGGGAAACGATTCAAACCCGTCACTAAGCAGAAAATCTCGTTTTCAGCTGGAAACACACAAAAAAATGGCGCGGCTCCGCTAATATCTTTTCACCATACCCACAATGCAGCAGCAAATGACGCAAACACGCAGCTTCTTCTTCTTCTTTTTTTGGTTTTATGGCGGGTTGCGAACCAACTTTAAAGGTGCATACCGCCACCTACTGTGATGGAGTGTGAAGAGAATGAACTAAATTTTCCTAAATCCTATTATATAACCCACTATTCTTAATAAATCTCATGATTGCCTTTATCTGTTTCCCTGAATTTGGACCATCATTTAATAATTTGGTTATATTGAATTCCTGACATCATACTGCTTGCAATTCTTCCTTAAGAATCCTCCTTTCCTTATTATAAGACTTATTCCTTCAATATATGTTCGACTGTCTCCTCTACTGAACAAACTTCACATAAACCTGTGTTATGTTTCCCTATAATGTGTAAAGTATTATTTAGATTTGAATGTCCTGTTCTTAAATGTGTGAAAATGACTTGTTCTCTTCTACTTAGGTTGTGGATTATATTGCCTCGCTTTATGTTTTTTTGGACTTTATAATAATGTCGACCTGTATGACATGAGTCCCAAGTGTCTGCCATTTCCTATAGCACGCTTCTAAAATTAAATGTTTCCCTTCTGCTCTACTGAGTTAGATGTTTATATTTGGTTCTTCCATTTTTAATGATTCTTTGGCTATTTTGTCTGCTTCCTCATTACCTTGAACACCCACATGTGCTGGAACCCACATAAAACGAATTATTATTCCCACCTGTCGTAAACTGTATAACTTGATCATGATTTCTGTTAAAATATCAGTTCTCTTTGTTTCTAATGATTGTAAACTCTCAAGAACTGACATTGAGTCAGAGGAGCATATTATTACCTTATTTGGTCTAACTTCATAAACCCACTCTATTGCCATTAAAATAGCTAGATCTCAGCTGTATACTGATGTGCCATCTGTTATCCTACCAGACTTCCTCATCTTAAACTCTGGGACATAGAAAGCAATCCCTGTCCTTCCAGTCTCTATATTCTTTGAACCATCTGTATATGAAGAGTTCAGATGCAAAAACCTCTAAATGCCATTTGATATTTTCTTCTTTAATGATGATTTTTATCAAACTTGTATATTTAAGTTCAGTAATTTCACTTAAATAACAATTAATAGGTAATTATCATTGCTATTTAAGTGAAATCACTGCACTTAAATATACAAGCTTGATAAAAATGATCATTCTAGAAGAAAATTTCAAATGGCACTTAGAGGCTTTTGCATCTGAACTCTTCATATATTTGAAGAAATGAGTAATGTGAGTTTTTAATATAGTCATTAACATATGTATTTATACTAACCACTTTGTCCATTTCCTTTCTATTCTTGTGTAAATTTATATCTATGTCCAGTTGCACTAGCATCCAAGGTGGAATTGGGGATATTACTTCTATTTGTCACGGCTGTAGGTGCAGGCAGAAGGACAGGCAGAGTCCAGATTCCAACGAAGATTAAATATTTTAATTCAAATACAGGCAGGAAGACGGGGTACACAGCGTAACATTGAACATTGACCAACAAAACAGAATGAAACAGAGGGAACTAAATACACAGAGGAATCAGACATAATGAGGTGAAGACAGGTGAAACAGATGAACAGGACGCTGAACGGGAGGCTGATGAGGGAGTGAGTTCAGGTGTGCAGACGAGAGGATCATGGGAAGTGTAGTGCTGGAGACGCAGACAGGATGGTGCAGACGAAGGACTGTGACAGAACTCCCCCCTCCCGGGAGGTGTGACCTCACGCCGCAGAACAGAGGAAGGAGGGAGGACGAACTGGGGGCTGAGCGGGGCGTGGCCAGGGCGGAGCAGGCTGAGGGCGTTGCCAGGGCGGAGCAGGCTGAGGGCGTCGCCAGGGCGGAGCAGGCTGAGGGCGAGACCAGGGCGGAGTAGGCTGAGGGCGAGACCAGGGCGGAGTGGATGGACCCTCAGGTGTCCTTGGTGGAGACAACGGAGGGAGGAGCCATGGAGGAGGCGGGACAGACGACTCCAGGGAGCCGACTGATGGAGGCGGAGCAGGTGACCGAGGAGACCAGGGTGAAACCATAGAGCCGACGAGACAGGGCGATGTAGGAAGGCTGGAGGGACATGGTGAACTGATGGCGCCGGCGACCGAGGCCAAGACAGGGATCCTGAAGACCGCGGCGGAGCCAGAGCGACCGAGGACCAAGGTGGAGCCGGAGGGAGAGAAGAGCCCAACAGAGCCCGAAGGATGGACTGACAAGGCAAAGCCAGAGGAGAGTAGTCCCAGGGCGAGGGCGGGTCGATGAAGGACCAAGGTGGAACCGGGGGGACGAGGAAGCCTGGAGGAGCTGGTGGGCTGAGGGGCCACGGCGGGGTTGAGGGAGGTAAGAGCCATGGTGGAGGTGATGGACCGGAAGGCTGAGGCAGAGTCCAGGTCGAGGAGGTTCGAGGAGGAGACCAGGGATCTCCCGACCCTGATGGAGTAGGTGGCCGGCAGACCCACGACGATTCTACCTCCTCGAAGCACTCCGGGGAAGCAGTGGGGCTGTCAAGCAGTGGAGGGGAGACGGTGAAAAAATGATGGATGGGAGGAGGTGGGAGAGGGAGGCTGGGTGGGATCCTGGTTTTGGGCTCTGGCTGGACGGTCTCGGGCTCTGGCTGGACGGGGCTGGACGGGACCAGCGGGGAGGAGAGCTCGGGCTCGGCGGGGCTGGACGGAATCAGCGAATAGGAGACCTTGGGCGTTGGCTGGACGGGTGAAGGAACCGAGCAGGTGGTCAGGGCTGGAGATGGTGGTTGAGCGGCGATGTCATCAACCTCACCAACAGTGAAGGTTGAGCCGCTCAACCACAGCACCTGATCCAGGTACTCTGCGAAGGTCACTGGGTACTCCGCTGCTGGAGCTTGCTGGTACAGTTCTTCATCCAGCCCACCCCAAAACACTGACTTCAGAACCTTATCAGTCCAGCTTACCCCATTGGAGAGTTCCAGAAACTTGGAAATATAGTCCTCCACAGGGATCCCGTCCTGAAAACAATGGACCAGAATGTCGGCTGGGTTGAAGCGGGAGCGATCAGCTTCCATGCTTTTAGTGGGTTGGTCAATCTGTCACGGCTGTAGGTGCAGGCAGAAGGACAGGCAGAGTCCAGATTCCAACGAAGATTAAATATTTTAATTCAAATACAGGCAGGAAGACGGGGTACACAGCGTAACATCGAACATTGACCAACAAAACAGAATGAAACAGAGGGAACTAAATACACAGAGGAATCAGACATAATGAGGTGAAGACAGGTGAAACAGATGAACAGGACGCTGAACGGGAGGCTGATGAGGGAGTGAGTTCAGGTGTGCAGACGAGAGGATCATGGGAAGTGTAGTGCTGGAGACGCAGACATGATGGTGCAGACGAAGGACTGTGACACTATTGGTGCAAATGATTTTGAGTCTAGACCATTTTCATTAACCCACCCTTTTATTTTTCACGCAAAGCCTTTACCTGTTGTACTTAAAATTTCCCAACAATCATGCAGGATTTCCCTTACAGGATGATTTTTTTTTTTGTCCCTGTAAATTTATCCAGTATGCCATAGCCAATTTTTGTCGTCTTATAAATAATGGCATTTCTGATGTCTCTACTTGTAACGCTGCAATGGGTGTGGTCTTAACTGCTCCTAAAATGATTCTTAATGCTTTTGCTTGCATGACATCTAGTTTCTTTAACATCGTTGGTGATGCTGACTCATAAACAATGCATCCATAATCCAATGTTGATCTCATAAGACCAATATAAATACTCTTTAATGATTGCTTGTCAGCACCCCAATCTTGTCCTGTTACTGCTCTCATTAAATTTAAAACTTTACCACATTTCTTTAATATATAATCTATTTGATCCTTCCATATTAATCTATCATCAAACCACAATCCTAGATACTTAAATTTTGACACTTTCTCTAACGAAGATCCATATAATTGTAACATTTTAATCTCTTTAATTTTCTTCTTCATAAATATCTGGTAACATGTTTTAGATACTGAGAATTTGAAACCCCATTCTAATGACCATTTTTCAACAACTCCTATAGCTTCTTGTATTTTATCTATATTATAAGATATATTCCTTCCTCTTTTCCACATTATTCCCAAACACGCAGCTATGGCCATAGACATAATACATACATAGACGCCCTATTGGCCGCTTTGGAACGTTGCTGCGATACGTCAACGGGTCCGCCATTTTGCGGAGGTCAAGACTGCATTGTAATTAAATGCGAGTAAACTGGTGAGCTGCGTTCTTCTGGATAAAAACATTCTGGGATAAGAATGGTGAAGATCCCCATACGGAGATATTTAAGTTTGCTCATTGTGGAAAAAGCATTTTATGTGATTGACCACATTTTAGCAATAACATTGATAACTGATGATGGATCCTTTATGATAATACATATGAAGAGTTCAGATGCAAAAGCCTCTAAATGCCATTTGAAATTTTCTTCTTTAATGATGATTTTTATCAAACTTGTATATTTTATTTCATTAATTTCACTTAAGTTTGATAAAAATCATCATTAAAGAAGAAAATTTCAAATGGCATTTAGAGGCTTTTGCATCTGAACTCTTCATATGTTGTGGTACAACTGGGCATGCGTTGCAATGCAAATAGTAATTATAACATTAAGTGAAAAGTAATAGTAAATAGTTTAGTCAATAAAATAAACAAATAGTATACAGCAAATAAAATGGTGATGTATACATGTAAAAATATTGATAATAGTTTATTAATATATAATATGACATTTCAACTACAGAATAAACACACACACAAAATATATTTAATATTTAGCTCTTTGTGTTAAATTTCAGTTTTATTGATCAGTAATAGGCTAGCCATTATAACAGAAGTAGCTTCAGTCAAACATACAATGTTAAAATAGCCTAAATATAAAATTATGAAACTTTACTTTGCCCTCAGCCAAAACTATTTACCAGGGAACCATTTATAGATTAATGAGACCAAAGATAAACACAAATTATACGAATTATATCTCATGTTTAATCTCTAGACTAGAGACATCCGAGCCAGCGGCAACCGTCAGAAGCACTGGCCGAGGTACGGCTGTTCCAGGCGGGGGAGACGAGAGCTGGGCGGGGGCGCAGCAACTCCGAAAACTTCAGATCAAATTTTTAAATAGGCTCTATCTTTATAAACAAACCACATATTTGAGCTTTAAACAACTACATTGTCGACTGAAAAACTATTAAAACTACATTGCGTGACACAATAACAGTAGTATTTAATCTCTAAACATTACTTACTAATTAAATCATGACCAAATACAACCAAAAACAAACGTTCAGTCTTGCTTGTGAAAGGTTCTTCCTCGAAAGCTGTTTTCAGTTGTGTGGCGATTTTTACAGCCCCAAGCACAAAACAGGCATTTTTCTCAATTCCCGGTATGAGAGGTATGGGAAAGTTGCTCTCCCCAATATGGCGGCGCCATTGACGTAACGCTCCAGCGGCCAATAGGGCGTCTATGTATATATTATGTCTATGGCTATGGCTACGTCGCACCATAGATATCATTTTTTTTAATGCTTAGGAACAAACAAATATGACAATCATAGCACATAGCATACAAATCTGTTGCAAAATTGCAAACATATCTGTACAAAATGACAACAATATGTGCATGAAGAGTTCAGATGCAAGGCAAGGCAAGGCAAGGCAAGGCAAGTTTATTTATATAGCACATTTCATACACGATGGCAATTCAAAGTGCTTTACATAGAAGAAATTAAAATAATCAAAAGAAATCAGAATAATTAAAACAGTTTAGAATCAAAAATAAGAAATAATGAAAAATAAAAATTATGATAAAAATAAAATACAGTAAATTAAAACCATTTAGAATAAAATGAAGTACAGTAACAGTCGGACGAACAGTGGTCATTCAGTAAATGCACAGCTAAACAGATGTGTTTTGAGTCTAGATTTGAATGTGACTACTGTAGGAGCACACCTGATCTCTTCTGGAAGCTGGTTCCAGCTGCGGCTGGCATAATGGCTAAAAGCAGACTCTCCATGCTTAGAGTGAACCCTTGGTATTTCTAGCTGATGTGATCCTAATGATCTGAGCGATCTGTTGGGTTTATATTCAGTTAGCATATCTGCAATATATTGAGGTCCTAACCCATTAAATGATTTATATACCAGTAATAATACTTTAAAATCAATCCTAAATGTAACTGGCAGCCAGTGTAAAGACCTGAGGACTGGTGTGATGTGTTCATATTTTCTGGTCCTGCTCAGAATCCTGGCAGCAGCGTTCTGTATGAGCTGCAACTGTCTTATGGTCTTTTTAGGAAGGCCAGTGAGGAGGCCATTACAGTAATCCACCCTGCTGGTGATGAAAGCATGAACAAGTTTCTCCAAGTCTTGACTGGAAACAAAGCATCTAATTCTTGAAATATTTTTCAGATGATAGTATGCTGATTTAGTTATTGCTTTGACATGACTACTGAAACTAAGGTCTGACTCTAGAGACACACCAAGATTCCTGACTTGATTTTTAGCTGTTAGACCCCTAGCGTCAAGGTATGCATTCACCTTGAGAACTTCATCTTTGTTTCCAAATGCAATAACTTCAGTTTTGTCTTTGTTTAACTGAAGAAAATTTTGACACATCCAACCGTTTACTTCATCAATGCATTGGCACAGGGAGTCAATGGGGCTGTAGTCGTTAGGCGATAGGGCTAAGTAGAGCTGTGTGTCGTCTGCGTAGCTGTGGTAAGCGATTTGGTTCTTTCTCATTATTTGGCTCATTGGGAGCATATACAGGTTGAATAGGAGTGGCGCAAGAATCGAGCCCTGAGGGACTCAGCAGTTCACGGATGTCCACTCAGACTTATGTTCTCCCATACTCACAAAATAACCTCTCCCTTCTAAGTATGACCTGAACCATTTTAGGACTATCCCAGAAAGCCCCACCCAGTTTTCCAGCCTGTCAAGAAGTATGTTGTGATCGACAGTGTCAAATCCAGCACTGAGGTCGAGTAGTACAAACACAGATAATTTGCCTGTATCAGTATTTAAGCGAATATCGTTTATTATCTTTATGAGCGCTGTCTCCGTGCTGTGATGCGATCGGAAACCAGATTGAAAATTGTCAAAATATCCATTTGAGCTTAAAAATTTGTTCAGCTGATTGAAGACAGCCTTTTAAATGATCTTGCCCAGGGACGTACTGGGACTGAAATTCAGCCCGGGACTTTAAGATGGAGAGGCCTTTTACGCGAGTACCCTTGGTGCACGAGCAGAAGGATTTTTTGCAGTTATTTTAATTCTAATAGTGCTTTTATGGTATAAAGAGAATCAGATTATGCTGAAAACCTTCAAGAAACTTTAGGATGACACCTGCCTCCTCAGGTTGTATAAGCAAGTCACCACTGCACTGAACACAACCAGGTCAGCAAAACCTAATCTCGAACACATAAGTCACAGTATAGTGCTAACTACCAGCATGTCATGTGCACAGTCAGTTGGAGTGATAAAATAGTTACAAATACTCACATACTCAAAAACTACAATGCAGTCCCATAAAATAGAGATTTGTGTGTGTGTGTGTGTGTGTGTGTGTGTGTGTGTGTGTGTGTGTGTGTGTGTGTGTGTGTGTGTGTGTGTGTGTGTGTGTGTGTGTGTGTGTTCTTACTTTCTCAGCTTGGCTCCCTGGCTTAGCTTCCCCTGTGATGGACCCTGCCTCTGCTTACTGATGTGCACATATGCATGAGAAGAACTTCAGTTATAAATATGACTAAGAATAAAACATTTTCTAATTCAATCTGTGCTTCAGTCAGGTTATTATCTAGTATGTGGAATTATTGGCATTTTAACCTATATGTAAATATCTGATTGATTTATTTTCCTAATATGATTGCCTACCCAGCCCTGCACACTGCCCCTCTACCTGTCTGTTTCCTGCTCTTCCTCTCTCCTCCTCGTCTCCTACTGCTCCTCCTCTTCTCTCCCTCATCACCAATATGACTGCAGGGGTCATCCTCAACCTGTCCCTCTCCATCACTGACCTTAACAGCTAATATAAATACAGAGATTACTTGCTTATAGAAGGATGTTGTCTGTGTGTGATGACACTCTGCAAACTGCTCTTTATAATATATAATATATCTCTAAACATGTGAGGGATACATGGCTATAACATGATGACAGCACATTTTTATTACATGGCTAGTAAATCAATAATTTGACACAATTATACAGCTAATATATGTATGTACAATTATACATACAGCTAATATACATACAGAGATTACTTGCTTATAATAGGATGTTGTCTGTGTGATGACACACTGCAAACTGCTGTTTATATATATCTCTAAAATGTAAGGGACACATGGCTATAACATGATAACAGCACATTTTTATTTCATGGCTATCTACCAAATAAATCAATAATTTGACACACAATATTGATTTAAAAATGAGTTTACTGTTTTAAAAACTATTGTATTGCTTCCGCTAAAGAAAATAGTTCTGTCTATACGGTTAGAATCCTGCGTGTCCATGGCAACGCGCGGCCTGTTATCAAGCAATAACAGACAGCATTCGTGGCAAGAAACTAATACAATCGTTTTAATAGCAAATACAACCGCCTCGCTCTACATTATCCCTTATATAATATATATGCCTATATTTAAATGCAAATATGAATAATTTCAGTGTATAAACGCACCACTAATTGTGCACCTGTCCTGCTGCTGCATGGGTCCTCCTTCCTCATCTGTAACGTTACCTCCTGCCACAGCACTCTTTTCCTGGAAAAGGTCTGTTAATTTGGCGCATTTAGCTGCCACTCGTGCCAACATTTTTTTCTTTTTCATTCTTATTTTTTCGACCCCACCCATTTCTTTCTCTTCTTTCCTTCTTTTCAGCATTTTTAAATGTCCGTCTCTGTTGCAACTTGCATTCATACAAATCTCCAAACTCCTTTTTTCGGCGCCTTAAGTTTGAGCCAATCGGATGTCAGGAAAAACGAGGATCAGTCCAAGTTAGTCGTATCCCCCCTCAAGATTGAAAGTATTGGTTTGGCCTAGTCTGAAACACACACAGTTCCGCTGCAGCTGAGCGGCCGCCGCGCCGGTCGTTTATCATAAAACGTATCATCCAAAAAAAATATATATATCATTGACCACCGGCCGGTTCGGCCCGAAATGGACCGGCCGTTCGGGATTGTTCCCGGTATTCCCGATTGCCAATCCGCCCCTGATCTTGCTTATGAAAGGAAGATTTGAGATTGGCCTATAGTTGCTTAAGATGGTCTTATCCAGATTGCTCTTTTTCAGGAGGGGCTTGACAACTGCAGTTTTCAGGGAGATCGGAAAACTCCCAGAGCGAAGTGAGGCATTTACCACTTCTAGGAGATCTGCTTCTAAACAGTTTAACACACTTTTGAAAAAAGATGTGGGAAGTGTGTCAAGGGCGCAGGTGGATGTTTTAAGGTGCTGTACTGTTTCTACCATTTCTACGGTTTCTACCAAACCGAAACTGTTGTGTTAGGTTGAACGGGTCATCACTCGTCATGTCGTCACATATTCACTGGCAGTTTTTGTTTTTGTTTTTTGGTCTTCTTTGGTTCCTGCTGTCTGTTGATGAGACGAATCACAGTTGTTTCCCCAAGATGGCTTTACAATATTCCGCTGCTCATCTCAGATCATTAAAAGGAGTTTCCGCCTGGCTCCTGTCAATTATAAACGTTGTGAACAGCTCGAGGTTTTACGCCGACCTCGCTACATTCACCGGTCGCGGAAAAAACTTCGGAATTATCATTACTCGCCCTCCAATAACATTCCGGTTGTCTCTACCGTTACCCGTGTTTCTGATACAACACAACTGGATAAAAGACATAGGCCTATCAACTTTGGAAATTTAAGATCGCTGCGTCCTGATCCTGACCTCGGAATTTGCAGACGTGCATCACCAGACCTGCGATGTGCGCTGCTAAACATCCGTTCTCTAACTGATAAAGCATCACTATTGAATGACATAATCATTGACACTGACCTGGACATGCTATTTCTAACGGAAACCTGGCAGGTGCCTAATGACTTCTTGAACTTAAACCTCTTAACGCCGCCTGGATACATCTTTTTTTCTCAACCACGTCTTCATCGCAGAGGTGGAGGGCTGGCTGTAGTTTGCCGTGAGACTATTAAAATATCTAGGATTGAGTTTCATGATGTTACAACATTCGAATATTTAGCGCTGAAAATGACGGGTCAAACGTCACTGGCTGTAATCTTAATTTACCGACCTCCGAAGAGTCCATCTGACTTTTTCTCTGATATTAGCGTGTTACTTACTCTTGTCTGTGCTTGTCATTCATCTGTTATTTTGCTTGGTGATTTTAATATACATGAAAACACTGCAATGCAAAGAATTGATGTCAGTATTGGACTGTTTCAACTTGAATCAAAATGTAACTTTTGCCACTCACTCCAGAGGTCACATATTGGATCTCATATGTACATCTGGCTTGAATAATATTCTTGTTAATGGCTCTGATTTTGCATTTTCAGATCACAAACTCATATATCATAGTTTTCATCATCCGAAGTTCAGGAGTGAACCAGGGTGAGGCACAAGTAGATGGAACCAGTCTAGTTCTAACAGAAGCATGCATATCAAGTATTTGAGACAGAACATTATTGTAAGTACAGCAGATTTCTGACGGACAGTTAGACAGTATACTGTCTAACTGTCCGTCAGAAATCTGCTGTACTTACAATAATGTTCTGCCTCACCCTGGTTCACTCCTGAACTTCGGATGATGAAAACTGAGAGTCGCCGTCTAGAAAGACTACACAGGAAAACTGGACTCACTGTGCACTCTTTAGCTCTTAAAGAACACCTGTTCAACTAACGGACCGCCCTTAACAATGCTAGATTCACTTATTTCTCCTCTACTATTCGGAATTCCTCGTGCAGACCTAAATCACTCTTTTCTATGGTCAACAAACTAACAAATCCACCACAACATGTTATGTCAGGCTCTGTGGAGCTTGTAAATATCTTCTCTAAATTCTTTTCAGACAAATTGATGTCCATCACTTCTTCCATCATCAAATACACGCACACAAGTGACTCAAGCTTAATGATATCTGGTCCAGCCCACTCGTCAAACCCTCTCTCTACTTTTACTCTGACTACTCCTGTTGCCATAAGTGACCTAATTGTGAAGTCCAACTCTACATCCTGCCGGCTTGATCCTACACCTACTGTTCTACTTAAGAAGTGCGTCCTCGAGGTTGCACCATTCATAACTCATATGACAAACTGTAGTTTAGCTTGTGCCATTGTCCCAGCGGAATTAAAAACTGCTGCAGTGACTCCCATTCTCAAAAAGCCTGGCCTTGACCATTTAAACATGGACAATTACAGACCAATATCAAACCTAACATTCTTAAGCAAAATCCTTGAAAAAGTTGTTGCTTCACACAATTACGATCTTATTTGGATATGAATGGTCTTTTTGAACCTTTTCAGTCAGGTTTTCGCCCATCTCACAGCACTGAAACTGCTCTTCTGCGTGTGGTTAACGACATTCTCTCATCGATGGATTCAGGGTTAATAAACATCTTGATGCTTCTTGATCTAAGCGCTGCTTTCGACACGGTATGCCATGAACTGCTTATTTCTCGGCTTTCTGATATTGGTGTCACTGGTTCCGCTCTTTCCTGGCTTATTTCCTATATCACTGACAGAAAGTATTATATCACCATACAAGGTCATAATTCTGCCACCAATTTACTTACACGGGGCGTTCCTCAAGGTTCGGTTCTTGGTCCACTTTTGTTCATCATCTATATACACCCACTTGGTAACATCATACGCAGGCATGGACTTCAATTCCATTGCTATGCTGATGACATTCAAATTTACCTCACCACCAGCTCCGATAGACCATCCCTGCCTGACTCACTCACTGCATGCATCAGGGACATCAAGCATTGGATGTCCCTTAACTTCCTCAAATTAAATGATAATAAAACTGAGATATTAGTGATTGGCTCTCCAGCCTCAGTCAAACGGATGGACCAGTCCTTCTATATTGATGGTGTCCATATTAAGCCCTCATCACTGACTCGTAACCTTGGTGTCTTATTTGACTCAACTCTATCTTTTGGCTCTCATATTTCTTCCATTGTGAAAAACTCTTTATTTCATCTTCGAAATATTGCTCGTCTAAGACCATCTCTCACTTCGCCTGACGCCGAACTCTTAATTCATGCACTAATCACATCACGTCTGGACTATTGCAATGCTTTATTTATTGGGCTTCCCAAAAAACTTATTGCTAGATTACAGCACGTCCAAAACTCTGCAGCAAGAGTTCTCACCTCCACCAGGCGTTCTGCTCACATTACTCCAGTGCTTCATGACCTTCACTGGTTACCCGTTGCATCTCGTATCCACTTTAAGGTATTGCTTTTAACATATAAGGCATTAAACGGTCTTGCACCCCCATATTTGTCTGATCTACTTTTCACCTACCGTCCTGCACACTCTCTCAGATCAACTGAACTTGGTTTATTGTCCATCCCCCGCTATCGATTATCTACAGTAGGTGGAAGGTCATTTAGTGTAAATGCGCCAACATTATGGAATTCACTGCCCCTTTCACTTCGAAATATTTCATCAATGACTGCTTTCAAGACACAGCTAAAAACATATCTATTCAACATGTACTTCGTTTAAATGTGACTATTTTGTATCCTCTGTGACTGTTAGCTGTGTGTCAGTGTTTAAATGTATTGTTCATGTACCATGTAAAGCGACCTTGAGCTTTGGAAAGGCGCTATATAAATATTTCTTCGAAATCAGACATAGTAACTAATTTCTCAGGTTGTGGTCTGATCTGCCTGACCCCAGAGCAACTCAAGGATGTGTTGATCACCTTTCTGATATTATTGATTTTCTCAGAGAAGAAAGAAGCAAACTCACTGCATTTCCTTTCTGAGAGCATTTCTATGGGAGTCTGGCTTGGGGGGTTTGTCAGTCTCTCTACAGTAGCAAAAAGAGTGCGTGTGTTGTTTATATTGCTGTTTATAATATTTGAGAAGAAAGTCCGCCTAGCTTTGCCTAGTTCCATATTGAAGGCATGGATGCTGTCTTTGTAGATGTTATAATGGACTACAAGTTTTGTCTTCCGCCACATACGCTCTGCTCTTCTGCATTGTCTTTTCATATTTTGCACTGCTGTTGAGTTTCTCCAAGGTGCTTTTTGTCTGCCACTATTCTTCCTGACTTTCACAGGAGCAATATCATCAATTACACTCTTAACTTTTGAGTTAAAAGAATCAAGGAGAAAATCAACAGAGTCAGCAGATATGGTTGGTTTTAAAGATATAGCCTTCATAAATAGCACACCAGTGTTTTCATTTAAGCATCTCTTCTTGACAGACACAGCTCTAGCTTCAATGGCAGGAGAGATTAATATATCAAAGAAAATACAGAAATGGTCAGACAGTGCTACATCCTTAATAACAATCGATGAGATGTTTAAACCCGTACTGATAAGTAAATCTAGAGTGTGTCCACGATTGTGTGTGGGACCATGTACATGCTGTGTCAGATCAAAAGTTTTTAAAACAGTTTTGATTTCTTTTGCCATATTGTTTTCTGCATTATCTATGTGAATGTTAAAATCTCCAGCAATGGCAAAACAGCCAAACTCAGAGGCAATTGTTGATATCAGTTCTGTAAAGTCCTCAGCAAAGGCTGGAGAGTATTTTGGAGGCCTGTAAACAATGATAAGTAAAATACGTGGAGCACCTTTTAACACAATACCCAGATATTCGAAAGAGGGGTAATTCCCAAATGATATTTGCTTACATTGATAAACATCTTTAAAAAGAACAGCTAAGCCCCCGCCTCTCTTACCCGCTCTCCAAACACTCATATAAGTAAAGTTAGGAGGGGATGTTTCGTTTAGGACCGTTGCACTACAGCTGTCTTCTAGCCAAGTTTCAGTTAGAAACATGAAGTCCAGGTTGTGTGTGGTTATTAAGTCATTGACTAGAAGTGATTTATTTTTAATGGAGTGGATGTTTAAAAGTGCTAACTTTATAGTCTTACTTTTTGTCCCCACAGCAGTCTTAGTTTGGCTTGTAATGGACACCAGATTAGATGGGTTTGCTGTACGGCTGTTGAAGGCCTTAGATTTTCTATCATGTAAATGAACAGCAATAGAGAAAGATTCAGGCACACTGGGTTCCCGCTTGTTCTGATAACATTTGATAAAGTTATTGTTTTCATAGCGAGAACCCAAAATATTTCACTTAGAGCTGGTATCAGTTGTTTTTGGTTCACCTCTAGCTGATGGAGGAGGCTGTGAGCCCTGGCGCTGTGGCAGAGGCCGAATAACTCTCGGTGGAGGAGGGGGAGGGCGAGCTGGGCCCGAAAGCTTTGGTGGTTTTGGGGCCTGCCGTTTTTTTTGGTTGGTATCTGGGGGCTTGCAGCAAAAGAGTGGGACAGTTTGGTTCCAGCAGACACCAGTTGTTCCTTTTTCTCTGAGAAGCACAGAAGTGGAGATGCTGGAGAGATGGATAACGTGTCAGGTGAGATAGGCTGTTGCTCTGGTATCCGTGAGCAGAGGTTGTTGTTGTGGCTGAGTGGTGTTATCATTGTCCTTGTGTGATGTGTCAGCAATATGTCCATTCAGGTGCTGAAGTGAAGTCCTGTGGTCGTTCATACTGTATCCAGGTGTGTGTGTGCCATTCAGGTTGAATGGATTGGCACACACAGCAGAAGGATGATGGAGGGAGAAGTAGATGTTGTCCTTTAGTACTCTTGAACCAAGTTTGTTTGGGTGATGGCCATTCCGTTGAAAAGCCTCTAAGTGCCATTTGAAATTTTCTTCTAAAATTATCATTTTTATCAAGCTTGTATATTTAAGTTCAGTAATTTCACTTAAATGGCAATGAAGATTACCTATTAATTGTCATTTAAGTGAAATTACTGAACTTAAATACACAAGCTTGATAAAAATGGTCATTCTAGAACAAAATTTCAAATGGCACTTAGAGGCTTTTGCATCTGAACTCTTCACATAGTCATCTTAACATAAGTGTATGACTATCTAACAAAAAGAAGAGGAAAGAAAGAGGAACAATAAATAAATAAATAAATAAAATGAGGGTCAAGAGGGCAAGATATTCTATACAAAATTTAGGTCTAACCAAATTGAAGTCATTACAAAATAAAAGTGTTTTTATTGCTTTCTTTACTGAGGATGAGATGGTGTTAAGGTACATTTCAAACTTTTTCAAAAAAAAACTATAAAGATTGGTTATTGTTGGAGAATTTACATTTATGGATATAGAATTTCCCAATAAAATAAATTAAATTAAATTAAAGCAGGCTTTTTTTTTTTTTATCTGGATCAAGGTCAATGTATCCAAAAATGATGTCTTTAAACTAAGGTTACTGAAATATCTTGCTGGATATTGTCTTTAATAAACTTGCCAATTCTATCCCATAGTTGTTTACTATCCACAAGTTTCCGAGGGGCGCTCCTGTAAAAAATAAAGTGGGTGAAACTTCCGGTGACGCGGCGGAAGTACCATTCCAATGGTATTTTGTGTGTTAGTTAGCGAAGAGGCTAGCTGTTTTCGGAGAATTATTTTACTATTTAAAGACGCAAATCTTTATGAGAGATGTCGTTACGGAGCTCAGGGACAACATGTGCTGTTCACGGTTGTATGTATAACCGGACTTAACTAATTCAGTGGCTGAAACGTGATTGTTTTGAACATAAGCCGAAAACGAAATCAGAGTGATCCTGCCAACGACTGTGGTTTCCATCACCTCCCAAAAGACGACGAATCTTCCTGTGTACATTTGTTTAAATTCTTAATATTCTATAAACTCTCTCAGCATGTGATTGGCTTTTCGTTACTGATGTTACAGCTAAACTCACGATCAAAGCCTGTGCTGACAGAATACCAAATGTGCCAGTTAATGTATTCAAGTAGCACATTCATTTATAATTTTGAATAAACTCCAAAGCACAATGACTAAGTGTGTATTTTTTATTTTAATTGTTTGTCAGCTCGCACAACTGTCTGTCTGTCACGGTGTGGCTCTGGCAGAGGAACGAGGAGACCGGAGTATCGGGAAGAACAGGTAATATATAAACAGGCAGGCAGACAGGAGCACGGGCACCACACGGGTTCACAATAAACTTCCATAGACAACGACCGACAAAGACAGAATGAAACTGAGGGAACTAAACACACAGAGGAATCAGACATACTGGGGTGAAAACAGGTGAAACAGATGAAACAGGACGCTGAACGGGAGGCTGATGAGGGAGTGAGTCCAGGTGTGCAGACGAGAGGATCATGGGAAGTGTAGTGCAGGAGACGCAGACAGGATGGTGCAGACGCAGACTGTGACACTGTCAGCCTTGATGAGTATTGATTATTAATAATGTTATTATAATACTCCCAATCAACTACTGCGGAGGGTACTGTTATTTCACCCTTTTTAATTTCGTTGAGGTTGTGTTCCCACATCTTTAGCTAGTTTGGATCGCTATAACTTGAATGACTGTCAACTGTTGAATGAATGAGTGTGAAGCATTTCAAATCACGCTTTGTTTACTTCTAACCGGAAGTCGCGCCCACTTTTGACGCAAGGCCTCATGGGGCGTAGGAAACTTGTGGATAGAAACATGACCAAAATAAATGATAAACAGTTTCTGTGTGAACTTGGGCAAAATGAGCATCTTCTGTCAATATTACTTTCATATTTAATCATGAAATATTTAGCAGGGTAAAATGTATTTATTATTTTGAAGGATACTTCTTTTACTTTATTTGTTAAAAATATTTTTGTGGTAAGGACCAGATCTTTTTAAATAATCTACTCCAGTATGAAATTACAGGGGACCATAGATATCAAATACAGACTAGATACCCTATTGGCTGCTGGAAACCGAGAAATACGGCCGCCATCTTGAACCGGTCGTATTCCTAGTTTCGTTGCGTGGCAGCAGATGAGATGCCAGAGCATTGTGGAGCATTTTCCTGTTCTAATCACCGGACCGCCGAAAATAGGGCTTTTCACAAGTAAGTCTTAACATTACCGTACTATTGGTTGTATTTTGTGAATAGAATATTACCTGATAATCGAGCAGGAGCAAGGATAGCTATTAGTGTAGGCTACTGAAATCATTGTGAAATGTTGTTTACTGCATCAGCTGGTGTTTACCCGGCATGGAGAGGTGGGGTACTACAAGATAAATAACTACAAAATAACTACAAGATCTTAGGTTATCCGATAACTGCCATGTTGTCTATTATTTAATTGTGTTTGCGCACATGAGATCAGGAACTTAAGCAATGTAGGGTAGAATGGGTACAGTTGAGACATAAGCTGTGTCTGAAACCGCTCACTCGTTCACTCATTCACATAATCCCTATATAGTGTATGGCATTTGAGTGCATTATATCTGCAAGGAGTGAACGAGATGAAGTGAGTGAATTCGGACGCTGACGTTTACACTGCGCGTCGGAGAGTTGGAGCTGTCGCAGAAAAGACTTCGTCACGTGTACTGATAAAACTCCTTTTATCTTATATTACCTACTTTTTAAAATTATATTAACAACAATAACATCATAATTACTTTATTTTGTAATTATATATATACCTCCGTGCCAGCTTTGTAGTTTCATCGACTGAAATTGTAACTCTCACGTTCACAGATGACGTGTCGTCGAGCGCCCTCCGGCGACCGTTATTATATTCAAATGAATACGCTTCCTAACGACGATTAACGGATATTTTTCAAATCCTCCACTGGATGTAATGTAATCTCTGGTTTAAACTTGCTCGCACCGCACTTTCATGCACGCCATAGACATATACACTAGACCTCACCTGGGGGTTCTAAGCATGCGTCAAAACCGCCGCCATCTTGGAACAGGGGTCTTGTCATAGGAAGTAGCTAGGTAACGCTGCTATCTCTGACTTTACTTCGAATTCATTGATGGTGGCGGACTTTTGTGCAGCGTATGAAGTTCACGGATGAAATCTGAACTAGGAAGACCCAGACAGCAAACTGACATTGAATCAACGTGGAAACGACGTCTCTCATGACATTGAAACAACGTTGATTTTGCTCATCGAATTAACGTTGAACCAACGTCAGACGCAGCATTCTTCAAAGCTAAATGAAAATCGAAAATTGGTTTGCTTTTATAACGTTGAAACAACGCGTTGATTTCAAGTTGATTTTCCGTTAGTTTTGAAAGAATGACGCGTCTGGCGTTGGTTCAACGTTAATTCGATGAGCAAAACAATGTTAGATCAACGTTGTTTCGATGTCATATTTCCACGTTGATTCAATGTCAGTTTGCTATCTGGGAGAATGTTTTTAAAAAAAAAAAAAAATACAATTTTTTTTTTCTTTCTAGAATCAATGATAAATACATGTCTGACCATTGGAACAAACCAAAAAAACAAGAAAAATCGCATTCATGATGATTTATGGTGATTTTATTTGCGTTAGACCTGTGTCTACTACATTGACACTGATGCATTAAAGTGGAGGGGCTCCCCTGTTTCAAGATGGCGGCTCTATTGACGCATTCGATCTAATGAACTGCCGTATCCAAGGTGAGGTCTAGTGTATATGTCTATGCATGCACGCTCAGTTCTCTCCGCATTGGATTGTGGGAAATAGGGCTTCAGCAAGTGTACATCGAATGTACACTCGAATTCAGAGAGGATTGTGGGTAAAAGTAGTGAATGAATGTAGGGAATGATGTTGTTCACTCAGAATTAGGACACCACTACAAAATGGCCGACACCCGATATAGTGCACTATATAGTGGATAGGGAGCGATTTCAGACACAGCTACCCAGACAGCAAACTGACATTGAATCAACGTGGAAACGACATCTCTCATGACATTGAAACAACGTTGATTTTGCTCATCGAATTAACGTTGAACCAATGTCAGACGCGGCATTCTTCAAAGCTAAATGAAAATCGAAAATTGGTTTGCTTTCATAACGTTGAAACAACGCGTTGATTTCAAGTTGATTTTCCGTTAGTTTTGAAAGAATGACGCGTCTTACGTTGGTTCAACGTTAATTCGATGAGCAAAACAATGTCAGATCAACGTTGTTTCGATGTCATGTTTCTACGTTGATTCAATGTCAGTTTGCTATCTGGGTATCTATGCGCATTTTGAGCTATCCCCGTGAATATCTATGCCGTTAAATATCCGAGTGATTTCGTGTGTATGTACACGATGTTAAATGTCCGAGCGAAACGAAGCAAAATGTAGATCTACATCTGGGGAGCAATATTTTTTTTCCTAGGATGGTAGGGGAAGACTCATAAATGGTATTAACCCCAGTGACGGGTAGGTTTAGTGACGGGTAGGGGTAGGTCATATACAGTAATGTAACGTTAAGTCATCTGTGTTCATAAACACGCTGAAAAGCAATTATGCGTGTTGATAGCACGACAAAAATGGAAATACGAATTAGCGTCTCATAGCTACATAGGCTATGCCATTTCGCGCTCCGTCCGTCTGTTCGGTGCGCATGCTCGTTCACGGAAGTTTAGCCTGCTGAAGGCTCGTTCACTCATGACAGCAAAATGGAAATATTTGCATGACTTTCTAACATTTACAGATGGAGAATATGTCTGTGGAATGCACTTAGGAAATTATTGGAAGTCACTTCAGCTTAAAGTTTATTATTAGAGGTATGTTTGCACCAATCACTGCACAAGTTAAAGCCGTAAAGTCAAAATTAAGTATGTGTTCTGAGTCTGTCATACCACAGAAAAATGTGTTATTAGCCACCCAGCCAAATTTGAATGATAAAAAACGCCGGGAAGTACATAAAATAAGCTATCAAAAATCATGAAAAAATGATCAGATTCTCTGCTCTCAAACGCTGGGGGCGTGTCCGCTGGCTGCGCTGAAACCACGCCCACTCACGGGAAAGCTGTTGGCGGTGATATTAGCTGATTAGCTTTTGGAGACGGGAGGATGAACACTGAGGCGGGAGATCGTCGTTTCGGCCCCGTTCACCAGTAACAGCGGATTATCAGTGAATCCAAGTTGTCTCTGAGGAAAGTTTATAAAACGATCCAGTGTAAAACGATCACTACAGAGGCGGGTGTTGGGGGTGATCCTCAGCTTTTCATCAACAAGGTTGGCTCTTTAAAAACCTCTTCTTGATGTGATCGTTTTTAGGGGAATTTAAATGAAGATACCGATCTGTTTTGTACATGATCGCATCCAGGTAGTAGCCCATGCATGTCCGTGTCGAAGGCATAGCTAGCTAGAAAACTGTAGGCTCAGCTGTAGTAACTAATAGTACTGACAGTCACTCGCGATTGAGCGGTGAATGCGAATGTGCTCGGGGAGTGTGTGTGGAGAGTGGGTGTCACAGTCAGTCGTCTTCACCTGTTTTGTCCCGTCATCTGCACCACACTTCCCCGGATCCTTTTGTTCCTCTCCCGGACTCACTCCCCAATCAGCCACTATCTTTTTCACCTGTGTTCACCTCATTAACCCTGATTCCTCTGTGTATTTAGTTCAGTCCAGTTTGATTCAGTTTTGTCGGTCAATGTTCTATGTTACGCTGTGTATCCCGTCTTCCTGCCTGTGTTTGAAATAAATGTCTCTTTACCGAGATCCTGTACCCCGCCTGTTCTTCTGCCTGCACCCGCACCGTGACAGATTGACCGACCTCAAAAAGCATCATGGACGCCGGGATCTTCCAGGGGATTCTACACCCGACTCACCGGCCCCGTTTGATGCTCGTTCCCCGAAAGCTTGCACTCACCGTCAGCCTTGTCGAGCCCGAGCTTTCCCCTCTGGTTCCGTCCAGTCCTCCTGAGCATGAACTCCTGTTTCGGCGCCCCCGCTTGATGCTTGTCCCCAGAAAGCCTGCGCTCATCGTCAGCCCTGCCGAGCCTGCGCTCACCGTCAGCCCTGCCGAGCCTGCGCTCACCGTCAGCCCTGCCGAGCCCGAGCTTTCAACGCTGGTTCCGTCCAGCTCTCCAGAGACCGAATGCTCTTCACCGCTGGTTCCGTCCAGCTCTCCAGAGACTCAATGCTCTTCACCGCTGGTTCCGTCCAGCTCTCCAGAGATTGAAGGCTCTTCACCGCTGGTTCCGTCCAGCTCTCCAGAGATTGAATGCTCTTCACCGCTGGTTCCGTCCAGCTCTCCAGAGATTGAATGCTCTTCACCGCTGGTTCCGTCCAGCTCTCCAGAATCTGAATGCTCTTCACCGCTGGTTCCGTCCAGCTCTCCAGAGTCGGAATGCTCTTCACCGCTGGTTCCGTCCAGCTCTCCAGAGACTGAATGCTCTTCATCGCTGGTTCCGTCCAGCTCTCCAGAGATTGTATGCTCTTCACTGCTGGTTCCGTCCAGCCCTCCAGAGACTGAATGCTCTTCACTGCTGGTTCCGTCCAGCCCTCCAGAGACTGTATGCTCTTCACTGCTGGTTCCGTCCAGCCCTCCAGAGACTGTAAGCTCTTCACTGCTGGTTCCGTCCAGCTCTCCAGAGACCGTCCAGCCAGCGCCAAAGACCGCCCAGCCAGCGCCAGAGACCGTCCAGCCAGCGCCAGAGACCGTCCAGCCTGCGCCAGAGACCGTCCAGACAGCGCCAGAGACCGTCCAGCCAGCGCCAGAGACCGTCCAGCCAGCGCCAGAGACCGTCCAGCCTGCGCCAGAGACCGTCCAGACAGCGCCAGAGACCGTCCAGCCAGCGCCAGAGACCGTCCAGCCAGCGCCAGAGACCGTCCAGCCAGTGCCAGAGACCGTCCAGCCTGCGCCAGAGACCGTCCAGCCAGCCCCAGAGACCGTCCAGCCAGAGCCCGAGACCAGGATCCCACCCAGCCTCCCTCTCCCACCTCCTCCCGTCACGCAGCCGTCAGCCCTTCCGTCTGCCAGCTCCCCTGACCCAGCTGGGTCGTTGGATCCCCGGCCTTCGCCTCACACCTCCTCCATCTGGACACTTCCTCGGCCCCCGGTCCCATTGGCTCCCCCGTGGCTCCTACCTCCCTCAGCTCCTCCATGGCCCCTCAGTCCACCAGCTCGACCAGGCTCCCTCGACCCTCCGGACTCCCTTCGTTCCCTCGTCATCCTCCCTTCACCTTTGGACTTCCTTCCCTTGGCTCCGCCCCGTCATGTCACCCCCCCGGTTCTGTCGGACTCCTCACTCCCTCCAGTCACCCGTCAGCCCTCACTCCCTCTGGCCTCACCGTGTCCCTCTGTGCCCCTGTCGTCACTTCTGTCACCTGTGCCTACGGTTCACCATGGTCCCTCGGTCCCTCCTCAGCACCCAAAGTCGTCTGTCCCTCTGCTTCACCCTGGTCCCCTCTCCCATCTGCTCCGCCCCTGTCAGTCGGCCCCCTGGTGTTGTCAGCCCCGCTTCCATCGGCTCCACCAGGGGTCCTCCCTCCATCTGCTCCGCCCTGGTCTCGCCCTCCATCTGCTCCGCCTTGGTCTCGCCCTCAGCCTGCTCCGCCCTGGTCTCGCCCTCAGCCTGCTCCGCCCTGGCCACGCCCTCAGCCTGCTCCGCCCGGGCCACGCCCTCAGCCTGCTCCGCCCTGGCCTCGCCCTCATCCTGCTCCGCCCTGGGGGACTCCCTCCTCCTGACCACGCCCTCCACAGCCTCCAGGGTGCCCACCCCCCCTCCCCATTGATGTTATGGCGTGAGGCCACGCCTTCCGGGAGGGGGGAGTAATGTCACAGTCAGTCGTCTTCACCTGTTTTGTCCCGTCATCTGCACCACACTTCCCCGGATCCTTTTGTTCCTCTCCCGGACTCACTCCCCAATCAGCCACCTGTTCCTCGTCCTGTCATTATCTTTTTCACCTGTGTTCACCTCATTAACCCTGATTCCTCTGTGTATTTAGTTCAGTCCAGTTTGATTCAGTTTTGTCGGTCAATGTTCTATGTTACGCTGTGTATCCCGTCTTCCTGCCTGTGTTTGAAATAAATGTCTCTTTACCGAGATCCTGTACCCCGCCTGTTCTTCTGCCTGCACCCGCACCGTGACAGTGGGAGATCATACTCTGTGCGTCATCAAATAGGGGGGTGTCCAGCAGCTCATGGGCTCCAGTGCGTCATCGAGCCCTGTTTTAGCCCCGCCTAATTAATCCGTAAAATTGCAATGGTGAAAAACTGTTTAACGGTCTAACTCCACATTTCAGAACTTCACAGTTCACAGACTTTGTAATATGTTTTAGCAATACATATGTAACATTTATAATGTGTTTAGAACTTTTTTGTAGAATTGCCTTTACAGGGACTTTAAGGTCACGTACTGAATGAAAGCACGTTAGTGCGAGCCCTCCCGCAACCCATAGAGAATGCAAATAACATTGTAAGCTAATTAACGTACCTCAGGCTTGCTTTTTGATGTGCAGAACTGTCTTTATTTGGTAGTGTGTCCAGTTATCACTATCAGACTTGCGGTGTGGTGTCCAGTTGCCAGATTCGCGGTGTGACTTTGAAAAAAAAATTCTCTTTTTGACTCGGATTGGCTGTCAGGTTTCGGCATTAGGAATGATGATTGGTATTCGAAGTTTATGGTAACTATTATAGAGATATAGCAGGTACTCGGATTGGCTGTCAGGTTCAAGTACACCTGGCTGCAGCCTGCAGATCGGGGTGGGGCTACACCTGGGGCGGGGCTACACGTGCAGCTCCGCCCAAAACGCTTCTCATTGGTTAGTGGCACAGCAATGACGTCGACGCCATGCACGGTAAACAGGAAATGGGGTTGAAAAACTCACGCGCTAAATCGCGCTCAAACCTCACACGTGGATTTAACTTAGAGCTAACTGTATATTAACTTAGAGACCACGGATCATTTGTTTTTCTCCTGCTCTTACAGCAACACATTCTGGTGTGACATGTATCATTGGCTTGAGCCTTATCTCCAGTTTCACTAGAGATAACATTACATTAGGAATTATAATGAAAGACAAAAACTAAGAAATGAAACACTTTAATTATCTTGGGTACATTTTTCTTCCACAAATGTAAATGTTTAAAAACACAGTCTCTATTTACTGTCTTCAAGAGAGAATTTGCATTGTGGCCCATTACAAATCCCTGTGGTTCATGAAGAAGCCTCTCTCTCTGTGTGTATGTATATATATATATATATATATATATATATATATATATATATATATATACAGTATATAAAGGTGATATATAAGTTTTTTGTGCTATATATATATACCACGCTGAAAGCACATGGTATAGCACATGCATCGTACAAAACGCATGCGCAAATTTGAAATAATACTTTTAATAAAATGATTAAGTATTAAAAATCTCTAAAGTAATAATGAAAGCAGCAAAAAGGAGTAGAGCACATATCCATAGTTTTAACTATGATCCAAGTTCAGCGTATAAGGAATTACAGAGTATTGTGTAATATCTATGTAGTTTTTCACATTCTGTACTTCACCATGTAAATAACAAAATAACTGTAAACATTAATGGCACCTAAATATATTTCTTATTTTAAGCATTCCTCTGTAATAGTTCTATGTGCATTATATAGGTTATTATAAAACATTTATGCCAATAAAGTTTGAAGTTAAAATAACTACATACAGTACATTGTCAATCTCTGCAAACCATATTATGCATGCAAACTAAAAAAAAAAAAACTCATACCAGTGATAACTTTTATTTCAAAACAAGTTTGAAAAATTGTGCAAAGAGATATTCAGATAATCATACACACAAATACATGCACACACAAACACACACACACATCATGTACACACACGTACACTCTCACACAATCTACTCCTCCATCATTGAAAAAACTAGCCCTCAACCTCCTTCACGGAAGAAAATGCATGCAGGACTCCCCTTCTGCCATCACCTACACACCCAGGTGGGCAGTCCTTGTGTATTTCAGTACAGTGCAAGCACAGTCAACGAGGGCACCTGGAACTCTTGCACTCCAGTTCACAACACCTAATTTAGATAAAATACAGAACAAACAATATTGAATCATTTTGAAGAATGGCATTATCAGTACAGAGTCAGACAAGGAATTTATTTTTTTATACATTTTAAACATATTATATAGGAAAATGTTAGACAAGATACACTTGAGTGTTATTGGCTTTGTCTGTAGTACCTAAGTGACTTAATTGTTTATGAAGAATACACTCTAAATAAAAACTTTAATTTGGCTTGAGCAAGCCTATCCTAAAAGTTTTGTGGGCAATATAGTTTATCAAGCGCAGACAGATCGGATATGACAGATAGGTAGAGATAGATAGGCACACAGAGATGAATAGATAGATTAGGATAGGATAGAAAATTATTTTTGATGTGGTAATACATCGGCCATATGGCATGCTGGTGTACTGACAGAATGGGCACCTACTACTGCTGCTCATACCCCCCTCTTGCTTAACACAGTTGTGTACCTTTTTGCAGGGGGGAATGGCTCTTAAAACCTTGGATTTATAAAGTAAACAACAACAAAAAATAGGTGAGAGAGATGGAGGACTAGAGTATGTGTTAGAGAATAATTATCAGCAAACACCAAAATATATATAAAGTAAAATAAGAAAAGTGGTACCGAGGGAATATAAATAAGGATGACAATGCCAAGGATAAGCAAAGAGAATGAAGTATAGAGCATAAGAATAAGCATATTTTTTACATGTTCAATTAAATAAATGTAATCTTATTAATTACAAAATAGTTTACATTTAATCAATTTATTTATAGAAAAAAAGTCTTACAATATAACTTTGTATATTGTTACTTTTAACTGTTAAATCATGTTTTTCTTCTGGTTCATTTTTAACACTAATATCCTCCTAATCCCACAAAAACGCACACACACACACACACACACACACACACACACACACACACACACAGACACACACACAAACACTAATGGTGGCGCATTTTTTTGAAACTACATACACATACTGTGATAAAGTTTGCTACGTACAAGCGAAATTACATTTATGCGAGGGACCTGTTTACTTGTCATACAGGTGCTTCTGTGGCAAATGTGAGGAGATGGCTAACTTAAAGAACAACAACATATGCAGTTTTTAATACAATATCTTTAAATATATATTTATAAACGTGTGGTTACACACTATACAAACAATGTTTAAATTATATACACATACATCCTACGACGACAACAACTTTAGACGCATAATTTGTTGTTGAATTGGCTGACAGACTGAAATTACTATTTGCTCAAAAATCATAAAACACACTGTTACTAGAGGTGACGTTGGATTGTAAACAGTAGACGACAATCCACACTTGAGGATTAATTTTTAAGCCACAACAACAGGATTAACCATAGACTGTAAAAAATATGGACGTAGTGTCCGTGACGTCACCCATAGGTTTCTGAAGAGCGTTTTTGAGGCCTAAAGTGGGCGGGGCCGGCCGTCGCCATCTTGGCAGTGCGTCACTTCTCATCACTACCGGATAAATTAAAATGGGCAAAGAGGCGGGACGCGGGTGGAGCTGAGGTGCTAATGCTATGCTGCCCTCGCGCTGAATTGACAGCTGATTAAAAAAGTAAAGCCAAGGTTAAAGTTCATGTTTTGCCCTTCGAAATATTATAATAGTTAAGACGTAACTAAAAGTGAGACTATTTACTTTACTTTTTTTTTATCAATTTTATTAATCTCACAAGGGGCAATATAAGACCATGTATACAAGTACATAACACAGATCACACACATTTCTCACAACAAACAAGCAGTCAACTATGTGCATCGTGATGCAGTATTATTCTGCTAGTTAAAAATGTATTAATTACTTACAATATTGCTCTAAGCTTGTGCATGTGATGTGACAGTGATTCAAGGCAAGCACATGTCAGTCGGCATCTCACGTCAAGTTCGTAAAGAGCTTTATTCAGTCCATTTATACAGTCTGATTTTGGCCACCAGCTCCTCAAGATGGGTCAAACCAAAGATATTACCTCAGAACTCCAAGTAAATGAACTAGAAATGCGCGCTCATTCAAGGGTGTGCATCTGAGAGAATGCACTGAAATCATCAGACATCCATGTGAGGGAAACTGCTGGAAACACAGCGCTGGTTATTCTCTCCATACTCAACACGACGGAATCCAATGGCATGCACGGGCGAAGGTATAATACATGTATTAAATTGTATGAAATAATCCCGGAAAAAGCACAAACACAGCTGAGGGTGACGCTAACAGACAGCAGACATTCGACTAGCAGTGAAAGCGGCAAGTGGCCACGCCCTTAATTATGCAGAACTTTAAGGCTTAAATATAATTTAAACAGATGAGTTGTAAAAAAATTCACCCCCCTCACAGTCGTCATGAAGGGAAAAATGAGCTCAATAGACCAACGCCACTTTTTGCTCCAGGCTGTAAACATGTTTTTTTCTGCTGTAAAGTTGGGCATTTTAACATGGGGGAGATACAGATTTGACTCGCTTCTGCAGCCTGCCTCAAGCGGCCACTCGATAAATTGCAGTTTAATTCACTTCCGTGTTGGCTTCAAGAGAGAGACGGGGAGGTTGCCGCTTGGGATTAACCCACGAGTCCATGACAGAACACTTATGTTTCCAAGACACATTACCGGCTGTCGTTGAAACAATGGAGGATGGTGTGTACAGATCACCGAGGGCGGGGTCTATGCCACAACCACACTGTCAATCAAACCCCTTGCTCACTTTCTACGCCACAAAGAGCTGGATCTTAGAACAGCTCGTTCTGAGACAGTGCATATGATTTATCAACACATTCTCACACCCCAACTCGTCACATATGGACGCTTGGGCAGGACCCCTTGGCGTCATTTCTTGACGCACTGGGTATACCTTTGTCGTCATTTTTCAACGTGCAGGGTAGTCCGATAGACTTCTATAGTTCTCTCAACCGGAGCCTGTAGCGTTGAAATTTGACGTCTTGGGTAAGCTCACCGCAATGGTCTGCTGCGAATGGGTCGAGAGTCGAGACTGCAATAAAAATGAATAGGCTACAATAATGATCTATGCCGGGGCTAGTATAGTGGTGGTGATCCAACTGTTTCTACATGTTTAAAAACCCTCACAATCTGATTTCAAAGTGCCCTCAGTCTCCGCAAAGGTTTAGCGGCTTCATGTGCAACCGCATTCATCGATGAGTTTAACAACGCTCATTGTGTTGTACAACCATTCATCGGTGAGTTTAACAACACTCAACTGCAGGTAAAGCGGCATTCAGAGGGGAGTTTAACCAAATCAACGTTAAACTGCATGTAGAAAGGCATTTAACGGTGAGTTTAACAACGCTCCACGGCGTGTGCAAGTAAGCAGTTTAAGCGTTTTCTTGTCGAAGGTTAACGTTACTGGCATCCATGATGTACACGTGCTTTAGAGCATGCAGGATAACGTATTTTTATCGGAGTTTTGTTTATGTTAATAAATATATATATAATGTTTATATAAAATTTATAATGTTTTTTAATTTAAATTTGTATTTTTTTTAAATCATCTAAATTAATAACGCTGACGTCACTGTATGGTGCGATCCCGAGGTCCATTGCGATTTTCCACTCGGTAAGTAGAAGAGTTAATTAATAGAGATGGATACTATTCTTAAATGTACACATCAAAAACTATTGAATTAGGACAAGAAGTTGTGTTTAGAACCTTTAGATGTGTAAGGTGGCAATTTATTTTGACAGTAAATGATGGAAAGAGACAATATGAAAATATAGCTTGATGCTGCAAATGTGCAGGCCAGCAAAGTTAATTGAATTAAAGTTTTTGTCAAATTTTGTTGCATATAATCCTATGAAATAATCATGTAAGGCAATACTAGTGGAGATTTTAAGGTTTTCAGTATTACATTAGCACACAACTGTTATTCAACATTATAAATGTTCAGATGAAGAACGGTGTTGCCAGATTGGTTTGTTTTACAGCCTATTTGTTTAAAATCCACGCAAAATTATATAATTAACACTCAAACAAATGTATAATAAATCATATAAATTAATTTTTATGCCCTTTTTATCACACTTAGTGCGACCTAAAACCAACCAATTGGCTGGAAAACTATCCAATCTGGCAAATAGAAGAATACTGTTGTAAAATTAAGGTGTTCAATTCTGATTTGCTTTTTTCTCTCTCATCAGGTCCTTCAATTTTGCCTGCTCTTTATCCCACACGACACATACACACACAGAAACACACAATAAAGGCACTTTTAAGAGCCACGTCTGTCTGTTTCTTTCTCTCTCTCTCTCTCTCTCTCTCTTTCTCTTTCTGTGTTGTTTGTTTTTGTGTATATTTGTTGTCAAGTCATGACAAGGCCCAAATTCAGGCCCTGCCCTTCTTGCCAGACTCCCAATCAGGCAAACAGGAAAACTTGCAATGTTTGTTTTGCAAGCCTGTCCACCAAAAAAAAAAATCCAAGAAAAAGTGGTGTCACTGGATAGCCAGTGGGGGGAATCTGTGCTTAAAAGCAGAAATGCTGGGCGTATAATTGATTCTGCCCGTATTGCAGTAAGTAAAAGTGTTAATATTTCATAAGTTAGTGTAACCTGAAGTGAAGCTGAAAGCTTGTGTTTTTCACACATTGCATATCAGACATATATACCAATGTGACCTGGCCTTTACTAACATAGTCTTATTGCATACATGGAATAATCCTTTTTTACCTACAAATTGTGCTAGAGCGTAACTATAAGTTGTGTTCTCTGTGAAGTATTAAAGGAGTAGTTCACTTTAAAAAAAAATTTTGCTGATAATTTACTCACCCCCTATGTCATCCAAGATGTCCATGTCTTTCTTTCTTCAGTCAAAAAGAAATTAAGGTTTTTGATGAAATCATTCCTGGATTTTTCTCCATATAATGGACTTTAATGGGGTCCAAACGGTTCAAGGTCCAAATGACAGTTTCAGTGCAAACTGTTCAAAGGGCTTTAAACGACTCCAGACGATGGATAAGGGTCTTATCAAGCGAAACAATCGGTCATTTCAAAAATGACTCGAAAAAAGATTCGTTCATTTTGATGAACGAGTTCGAACAGGAGAGTCACGAACGCTCACAGACCAGAGCAAGGCGACCATTTGAGCTTATAAAACGTAAACTTTTTTATTTATTTATTAAATGACCAATAGTTTCGCTAGATAAGACCCTTATTCATCGTCTGGTGTCGTTTAAAGCCCTTTGAACAGTTTGCACTGAAAGTGTCTTTTCTACCTTTAACTGTTTGGTTCCCATTGAAGTCCATTATATGGAGAAAATCCTGGAATGTTTTCATCAAAAACCTTAATTTCTTTTCGACTGAAGAAAGACAGACATGGACATCTTGGATGACATGGGGGTGAGTAAATTATCAGCAAAAGTTTTTTAAAAGTGAACTACTCCTTTAAGTAAGGCATGATTGCAATGACAGAAACTGCAGAGTACCTCTGGCCTTATCTGAAACTGGTCATTGATTGTACAGTTTAAGAGTAATGTTTCTTGCATTGTACTCCAACTCCATCAAATGTTTTTAAAATAAAATTGCTTTATATAGTACTAAAGTTTCTAATAATTCAGTGGGTTTAACTAATGTGTGATAACTGCTTTTGTTCATTTCAGGTGAGTAAACTTGAAGCTGTGGGGTACAAGCCAATATTATTTATTGGCAAGCCAGACAAAAGGGCTTCAAATAAATGGGTTGCAGATATAATTACCCATCTGCACCCCACTCCTGTCACTAAAACTCTTTTGGATAAAATGCGGAGGGCCTATGAATTTATCTTGACAAAATGTAAGTAATGTTTTGGTTTTGCAATTATGAATATTTTAAGATACATGTATATTTCTTTGTTAATATGTTCAGGTTTTAAATTAAAGTAAACTTGTATTATAGCAACCTCCTTAGCACAGCAACCGGAGAGTCAAGCAGCAGAGGGTCGAGCGGCGGCAGAGGGTCGAGCGGCAGCGGAGGACCAAGCGTCGGATAAAGTGGCGGCGGAGGATCAAGGGGCGGAGGGTCAAATGGTGGCGGAGGATCAAGCGGCAGCGGAGGGTCAAATTGTGGTGGAGGATCAAGCGGCAGCGGAGGGTCAAATTGTGGTGGAGGATCAAGCGGCAGCGGAGGGTCAAATGGTGGCGGAGGATCAAGCGGCGGCGGAGGGTCAAAAGGTTGCGAGGGTCAAGCGGCGGCAGAGGATCAAATGGTGACGGAGGATCAAGCGGCGGCGGAGGATCAAATGGTGACGGAGGGTCAAGCAGCGGCGGGGGGTCAAATGGCTGTGGAGGGTCAAGCGGCGGTGGAGGGTCAAGCGGCGGCCGAGAGTCAAAAGGTGGTGGAGGGTCAGGCGGCGGAAGAGGATCAAATGGTGACGGAGGATCAAGCGGCGGCAGAGGGTCAAATGGCGGTGGAGGAGACTGTATTTGTTCTTAACCTTGTTCCTTTGTCTTCCCCACTCTCTCCAACCTCTCTCTCTCCTACTTGCTCTTCTACTTCTACATCTATTCTTCCTTCACTTTCTTCCCCACTTTCACTGCCATGCTCTAAATCTTTGCGACAAATTAAACGTAAAAACACCTCTACCTCTTCACACTATTCTCGCTCTGTCTCTCCTCCATCTCTGTCTGCCTCTTCCATCTCCACGTCTTTGAGTCAGGAAGGGCCACGTGTGAAGAACAGAAGAAAAGGTAACTTTTTGCATGGTACATCTTACTCCACACTAAATAATTTTGCTCCAGTTAGAGTTGACTTCATGTGAATTGGAATAATTCAGCGAACAGTTATTGGTACCCAGTTTGCAGTACTTTTTTTTTCATATTAAACTATGTTATTCCCTTAACTAAGAGGAATTGATACATACCTCTGTCGTCTCAGTGCGTACACTCAATCACTCTGGCACGCAAGACACTTTGATCGCACTTAACTAGCCCAGTTCATTCAATAGGGGCCAAGCAGAGAAGCGACCAAACACCTCCATGTTTTCCCTATTTAAATACAGTTACATTAGCAGTGTAACTCGACCTAGGATGGTGACACAAAATAAAACACTGTGCTTTTCTAAGCGTGTAAAGTAGATAACTATATTGTATGGGGGAATACCACAGCAAGTGCAAGTTCATATATCTATGAACTCGGCGCAGTAATATCTTCACTCTGTCGAGGGAGAGGACTTTTCACGAGTGATGATATTACTGTGCCGAGTCGAAGTGCTCCCAAGCACTTGCTGTGGTATTCCGCCATACAATATATTTATCCACTTTACACGCATAGAAAAGCGCAACGTTTTATTTTGTGTCACCATCCTAGGTTGAGTTACACTGCTAATGTAACTGTATTTAAATAGGGAAAACATGGAGGTGTTTGGTCGCTTCTCTGCTTGGCCCATATTGAATGAACTGGGCTAGTTAAGTGCGATCAAAGTGTCTCGCACGGCAGAGCGATTGAGAGCACGTACTGAGACGACAGAGGTGTGTATCAACTCATCTTAGTTAAGGAAATAACATAGTTTAATATGAAAAAAAAGTTGGAGTATCCCTTTAAGGTCCCTTGCACACTGATTCTGAAATTTTGGTATGCGTTTTTACGTATTCGTCATTCGGTGGCTCTGAATTGTCAAAACACCATTCAAAATTCTTGCTAATGATCCAAAAACTTTTTTTTTTTTTATAACAGATGAAAGTTTCATAGGCAGTGTGTAAACGTGATTGACTAAACATTTATTTGTTGTATTTATTTTGTAATGTGCGAAAATTTCGGACGTGAATTACGGAGTTGGTGCACAAGAACCTTTAAGAGGACTTTTGGGAAATCAGTCCTGTATTTTTGTTTGATTAGCAAAAACAGGGATGAATTTACTTTGACCTAAATGGAAAGGACTGCATATCACCTCGCATGTGAAATTATAAATTTGGACAGATTCCGCTACAAATCATGGCATCATGGCTAAATAAACTTTCCTTGTCTTTTCATCATTTCAGGTTGCCAAAAATGTAGTAGGCAGAAGGTTTTCCAGTTTGATCGAATAACTGGGGAACGGATAAATGAGGTAAAATGTGTTCTGTTAGGCTGCTTAGTTTTCTAAATTAATGATTTGGACCTTTCAAAGATAATACAACATGTTATGTCCTATTCCGTGATTGCTTAAACAGTTAAAATTATTATTATTCATGTTTGTGTGTAGGGGAATGCTGAATTGAAAGTCCACTGGTTGCCATGCACTGTGTGGTGAGTCATGTTTTATTAATTATTCAATTCCATGTTGCAATGCAAATTAGTCTATTCCAGGATTAATATGATGTAGGAAAAGTTCTGGTGTCTTGCAAGCAGCGTGGAAGTTCATTTCAGTGTTTTCTGTGACAAGAGAAAACTCACTGGTCTGTAGTTGTTCCCGTCAGTAAATCATCCTCCGAGGTAGCCTTTTGAAAAACTGGAGTGAGGTCAATTATCAGTACTCAGAAGGAAATAGCAATGAGGTGGAGGCATTTAGAAGTGCTAGATCCCTCAGGTAGGTCCTAGGGAGGTAGTAACCTTTAGGACAAGCATTCCAATGATGAAAAAATTATGGAATAGTCTTCCGAGCATTCCAAATTCAGACACACTCTCTTAGTACAGACTTAAGACAAATATCTGAATTTGAAATGCTCGTAAGACTATTCCATCATTTTTAAGACCAAGGGGAGAATTATCTACCTCCTTGTTTTTATTTAGAATATTCTATTTTTTTATATCCTGGAATTGTGTTATTAACACAATGGATTGTAGGTAACAAGGAGCTGAAACATTCGGTACTTTCTAAAGTAATTAATATAGTTCTAAAATTAGCTGACAGACAGCCAATGTATGGACAATAAAATGGTCCTGATGTGATCATGTAAGTGCTATATACATGTAAAAATTATTATTATAATTATCATGGTTTCTGTTTCTAGTAAGTACTCTAGTGGCTAGCTCTAGCTCTGAACTAGCTTATTTATTGAGCCTGCAGGACATCCACTCGGTAATGCATTACAAAAGTATTATCATGCATACATAAATTAATCTTTCAGCATCTGAAACACTTTTACATTTTGATGAACTATCTAAATTGAACCCAACAGTGATTTAGATTTGTTTTCTCTGTGTTCTAATGATTTTTTTTTTGCACTTATGATATTTTACAGTGGCAAAACTTGGGATGATACGTGGGAGCCTGCCAGTGAATTCGCACATTTTATGCCTAATTCCCCACATCCCAACCAGCTTTCAGCATGATGTGTCGTGAGCCTAGTCAGCTGGACTTAAGCAGATTTTTTCTTCTTTTTGTATTCTTTTTATTTTTTTTTTCTTGCTTTTGTTCATTAAAGTTTTTTGCACAATACCCAGTCTCTTTTGTGTTTACTTGCTTAATGGTGTTTAAAAAACAACCTTTTTCATGAACTGCACAGATCATAAGGGAGAAAATTAGTGCAGTTGGGAGTTTGACATAATAACATTTTTTTTTATTTTTTTTTTAGTATAGGTAAGTCTACTTGATCTATTTGTTTGGTAAACAACAGAATACTCCTTAATATATTAAAATGTCACTTAAATGTAGTGGTGTTTGAAATATTCAATTACAATATTAGATATTAATTCCTTTAACATTTATAATCATAATTGTTATTATTGTAATTACCTATTTATATTTGCCTTGCTTTTTTTCACAGCAAAATAATGAATAATGTAAAACTAAATGTGTGTGTGTGTGTATATATATATATATATATATATATATATATATATATATATATTGGGGGCAATGTGTTCTTCAAAGGGAAGGGGTTAAAGAAACGTCTTCATATATTTTGGCACATCACATGAAAAACTAAGGTGAACTACAAGGTAGTGGGCATTCAAGGTGAACATGATGGCTTCAATTTACTTATTAGATTATATATAGTTTCCATTGAAGGGGTTTTTGTTAGTCCCTTTTGAATTTGATTAAGAGATTTATTTACATCTGTTAAACAAATACTACAATGCTATAATAACTATCAAGAGTTTGTATTTTTGTAAGATCGCTCATATATTATTATTACGTTATACAATAATACATTATACATAAATAATCATGGAAATTAAGTCGTATTTCTTTCAATGAAACATAACAACAAAATAAATAAATATCCTGGATTTGCGTACATCAAAAGTCGGAAGAACCACCAAATGGCCAAGTGTGACGTAGTTTTGACGTTTCCATGGCGCCAGCAGGACAAGCTGTGGTTGGACTAACGTTTATGTCAGAATAAAAACCGCTCCATATCGCAAACTATGTTTTGCTGTCGTTATGACGTCAATAATACTACCAGTTAACAATGAGGTATTGCTATATTAAAAGATATTACACCTTTACCGAGATCCTAACCCTAACCCTGTAGTGTAACTACACACTTCAATGAACTACAATTTACAGCGCCCGTCCCAGTGACACAACGATAGAGGCTCATGGGTAATATAGTTTTAAAACGTATTGTTATGGAATTAAATAAATACAATCTTTAATGAACAAAAGTACATCTAAATATGTTAATTAAGCTAATCTCTTCGACATATTTGAGATTCAGACTAAAATGTGGTATTTCACTGTGAGCACTTTTTAAAATGCTTTTGTAACAACTTTCCATGTATGCCAGACATCTCTGTTCAACATTATGTATCAAACATAACAAAAATAATTTTCCTACCAATGTTTACTTCTATACGCTTATCAGACTTTGCATTTGCAGACTTTGCAGAGTGTTTTTTTTTTTTTTTTTGCTTTTCCAGGGGTGCTACGGGACCCCTGAGGGAGGAAGGGCGGATATAGCTACTCTCTTCATCATGGACAACAAACTGTATTGAGTCACATTTATATCTGCACATATTCCCCACCTTTTCTATATTTATATATGCTTGTGTTTGGTTTTTGATCTGCACTCGTAACACAAAAATACAGTAATATTTTACAAATGTTTTAAAATAGACTTTTCAGAATTGCTAAAACACTAACCCCGTTTACAGACAACAACTCAAAATTGTTCACTTATTTCTAATTGATGAGATCAAACCAATTGCACATAATACAAGTCAGTTCAGAGTTCCAAAATTGATTTAAAATGTTGCACTGAATGTTGATACAAACAATGGATGGTAACAATATAAGAGGGAGAGTATGTGAAATAGGTGGTGAACAAAGAGGAAGAGGAGGAGGATGAGAAAGAGCAGAGCAAGGTGTGGAGAATGTTTTAAAGGCTGGATCTGCTTTAGCGATTTTCCTTTTGCCTGAGATGACATTGTCTGTGATGTGGCCAAGGTCTTCCGGCCGGACCAACATGAAGACATGATGTTGAGGCAGAATCACTCTCTCACTGACCATGATTTTGCAATAATTCTTCTGAGTGTACATTTCTGTTTACACACGTTTTGATAATAATAGTATAATAATACAATAATATAATAATACACTTTTGAATATACCATGTAAACACTGCTGTTCTAAATCTAAAGCTCTTTGGTCTTTCATAGGCTTATATCTACATTTCAATACAATGTTCTACAGTGAGAGTAATCTGCTGAGAGGGGTAACAAGTACGCGTAAACACCAATGCAATGTAGAAACAGAAATTATATATTAGGCCAAACATTACTATTGTACACATAGCATACAACAAAACTATAAACATGTACATAAGCAATGTTTGCACATGTGAGGAGTGTGTGTAATGTTTGCACATGTGAGGAGTGTGGTGAATAACTAAGTGTAGCATTTTGATTGGTTGTGTCTTTGTGTTTTAGCTATCTTGTGTAGCTATCTTATTTTTAAGAGAATTGTGTGTAGTGTTTTGAAAAAAAAAAGTGTTTTATGCAATTGAAAACTGAGTCAAAAGCTGAGAAATAACGTATGGTTTGAAGATTTGGCAAATAGTTTTGCACTTTGAGTGAGAGGTTTCAAAAATCATGTGACATGAAAAGATTTTGTGTGTAGGCAGTTGGTAAAAACTGTAACATGCTTTTGATTTAGGCTTTTTTCACGGTAACCTTTTTGTCTTTTGCAGTTGTCTTTTACTGTATTTTCACAGTATGCAAAACAGTGCTGAAGACATTCAATACTATATAATATTCGGTAACAATATGCATTTTACATTCCCGTTACCCATGTACATACTATATACTAATTATAGTAAATACAATCACTGGGTAATAACTATGTTCTAACCCTGAACCTACCACTAGCCCATGTACTTACCTTATATTAGCCAGTACTTTCTAGGTAAGTACACTGTAAGTACAGTACTGTAAAAGGAAGCATTAACCTATATTCAGTACAATTCTATACTTGCAGTGCTTACAGTACACAATTTATTCACCTTGTCATTATTATACTTTTTAACGTAATTGCAAAAACAAAATTACTTAGTTGCGATACATTTCTTTCTGGTAACTGCGTGTTTTTGGATTCTGTTCTTAATTTTTTTTTTTTATCTATTGTATAACAAATGATCTGTAGTGATCATAATAATGATTATTCCTCCTCATCATTATGGTTTTCCTCCTCATAATCTGCTTCTTCCATGTCACTAAACAGGTTTCAATGGGCTTTATGCACAGCTGCACTACTTCCTGAATTTCAGTCAGCTCCTTGTTTCCTGTCTGCCATTATTGGCCAAATTGATTAATTCAGGTGTGCTTGACCTCAGTAGTCATGGCAACAATAATCAGACACACCTGAATTAATCAATTTGGCCAATAATGGCAGACAGGAAAAAAGGAGCTGGCTGAAGTTCAGGAAGTAGTGCAGCTGTGCATAAAGCCCATTGTTATACAACACCCTACAGTTCAACTAATGAAAGTTACTATACCTCACAGTACAGTACTTTAATTAATGCAATTACATTCCATCACTGACTGGTTTAAGAGGCATGCATGTACACATTTCTATGTATGTGAAAGAAGAGGTTACACTTTGGTTTTATTTATATGGTGATAAATAGCAGATTTTATTACATGCTTTATATTCATAGTTAAGGCTATTGTCCAAGTATGAAAGGTGTTACAGTCTTGTAGATTACAGTCCATCATCAGAAATGTCATCGTCACTGTCGTACTCATCAGATGATGCATTGTCCAAAAAGCTGATGTTCTCTGCTCCGGACAAAACTTGGAGGTAACAGTCTCTTGCTTGCACCTTCATTTCTCTGATTTGATGCCGCTTTCTGAGGATGATGCTGTGCAGACCTTTCAAACCCTCTCCACTTAGATCACATTGCGAATCTTAAAAGAGGAACACAAGAATATAATACCAGCCTTAGAAACGTTATAAACAGTCATCATTGTTGTGTGTATATTTATTAGGGCCCCCTAATAGCAATCTTTTGTCGGTGCAACCCTATGGCTATAGCCTGGTTGCAACCAGACCATTCATTCATAATTGAGTTATGGTCTGGCAAAGCATCATAGACAAATCATTTCCAGAGGGGCGTCACCAACGGACATCGCGGATAGACCTAAAACCAATCAGAGTGATGAAGGAGATGACGTATGCAGAGCGGTGGAGAAACATCTCCGAGTGTTGTTCTTTGCTCGGTTTTTAACACAAAGGAAACGTTCAAATCGCTTAAAACAGACACGATAGCTGATTCGAACGAGTGATTTGACAGCGGCACCCAACTTTATAATGTAGGCTACAAAATCTGCTTCAAAATCCTAGCGCTGTTGTCATCGTGTAAAGCCCGCCCCAGCGTTTCTGATTGGTGCCGCGATTTCGACGGATTGGAAATGAGCTTGAATGAGCTCTTTGCCAGACTAACTTTCAGAGCAAATCTAAATTTGCCGGAAGTTGTATGGGTTTTCCCAGGCTACTATGGTTATGTAATTTATTACAAATACATAATATAGAGTGTCTCACTTGAAAATAAGCAGGACAGCTCTCTGAGGGTATCAGAACGAGCTGAGAGAGATTTCCAATGGTGGTCCATCTCTGCAACAAGAATCTTCTGCTCCTCCTCAAGCCTCCTTACTGACATGATGATGTCAAAAGCTCTTCTCTTTGTCCTTAGATCGACAGAGTCTGGAATGCATTATGATAAATAAACAAATCATTAGTTTTAAACATCAACCTTCAAAGACCCTCTAAAATAGTATGGGGTTGCAGAATAACATTTGAAGTCATTATGTATCAGATTTGTCAGTAGCAGTCAACAGTCTAGTGTACATACCACTGTGTGGGAGCTGCCATGGCCAAGCTGTCTCACCAGACAGAATGGTGTCTAGGCAAAGAGTTTCTGTGATTGGAACCATTCTGTTGTATTTCTCCACAACAGATGTCAGGATTCCCTTCTCCTCCCTGATCTTGCGGCGGATTCGGGCTCGACCTTTGTTGCCATCGTTATCTTTATAGAGACGCTGGGAACGTCTCTTGATACTGGCTACCAGCACCTCAATTCTGCTGGCCAGGGCATCAGCATCATTCGTAGTTGTTGTTGCTGTTGTTGCTGCTGAGAAGAAATAGGTGTGGTTTGCACTTTACAATACCAGTAACAATTACAATTATTTGTGACTAAATGTATTACAAGTAATCATTTCCTTACCGTCAGCCCAATCCTTTACATCATTCACCCAGTCTTCCAATTGGCTCGCTGTCACTGTCAATTGGGCTTTCATGGTCTCTAGGTTTTGTAACTGGCTTTGCAGAGATTTTGTGGTCTACAATAACAAACAGTAGTAAGAAACAAGAACCAAATGTTCGATGCACAGCTTCATACACTGCTAACATGCAATACTGAACATCTAAAATTAATTCTACTGATGTCATTACCTTTTGATATCGGCGGGTCAGTGAGATTGCCAAATTGTTGACCTTTTGCTGATTCCAGCGCATGGCCATGAGAGTGAGCATGTCTGTGCGTCCTGCAAAGACAGAAAATAAGATGTTACCATATTCCTCCAAATTAGGATGTACCTAGTGCAGTATGTCACCTTACCTGCTTTTGACATATGTTTTGTGGTCACTGCAATCCTAGAGAGGAAGGCATTGCACTGTTCCACCTCCTCCCCCAGTGTTAGACCAGCCCCATCCTGATATGCCCCACTCCATTTCACCTGGTTAAGAATAAAAATAAAATAAAAAAAACAATAAAAAAAAACAACAACAACAAAAAAAAAAACAGATGATTGTAGATTTAGATAATACAATTATATCATATAGCAACATTTCCTTACCTCACATTTAAAATCATGGGCTTTGGCATGAAATACCGAAAGGAAAGGCTTCATGTTCAGAAGGTGCTGGAGCTCTGGACAGCTTTTCGCAACTCTTTGGAGGTAGGGCCAATATTTGCAGGTCACATCCATGCAAAAAAAAGTGATTTGCCTACTGGCCAGCTTTTCTGCAGGTACAGGGGATAGGCAAAAATTTCCCCCGATACATATTTAAGGCAGAGAGCAGGACACCGTGCCGACACACCGCAAGCTCCAATCCCTCCTCGTCTACCTTGCTGGCAGATCTTTGTGAGGTCTCTCTGGCTGCTGACCACTCACCTCCACAAACACCTCTTCCACTGACCTACAATAAGAAAAATGGTGGATGAAAATAAGACTCTCATAAACAAACTCTTCGGAAAGAGGTTTTACAAAATTTTACATGTTTGGTTGTGTTGTGAATGTGGTCCACAAATCTTTTCACGTCTTCATCCTTGGCAATGAAGACGTCTTCAAAGATGGCCTGTTCCTCAGATCTAAAAAAATAAAAAACAACAATTGGTGATGGATAACAATTTATGATAACTTATAATCTGAGATTTCATGGTTCACACATTAAAGAGTTATGTTTTCCTATTAATAAAAACAATGTGATACACAGTTTGGAGTACCTAGCAGCATTCTTGAAACGATAATGCTTGCGGTTTCCATCAACTGAAACTGCAAGCATTTCAGGGGTGCACGCAGGACAGTTAAAGGTTTCTTCCTTGCACATATTGTCCAACTCAAATCGCACAGCCTCCCACTCAAAAAAACTTTTCAGAAAACTGTCCGCTGAGATCTTGCCAGTCTATTAAAAACAAGGAAACCAACAGCTAATAATGTACAACAAATAAATTAGCATCAAACAGTTTATCAAACCACAACTCAACAAATATCAACAACACTGCAGGATAGATAAATTAAGTGCTCACACGACCAAAGCGGACAGTTCGCTGATTCAGCATTCTTAAAAATGCTTGGCAGGACAGTCCTGGTGCCGCCATCTTCATTTCTTCAAATGAAAAAAATACATCTGTGGCATAAACTGTGGCAAATTGAAGGGTTGCAGGCCAGTAGTCACTTCTGTTTAGGTCAGCGACTCCAGAAGTCCAAGTGGCTTGGCATGCCTCACAAATTAACTCGGGCATGCTTAGATCATGTCGTCCTGGAAATATCAAAAACACATCCACTGTAATGTAAACCAGGATTTGTGTTCTTTGTACAATTTATACATTACAGTTTTATATCAATGTCAAACTTGTAGGTAGTCACGTATGGATATCAATTTTTGTAAGATGCTTCTTAAACAGGACAAAATAAAGTTCTTCACATTCTTACCATTCATTGTGACCACAGCAACAGTCTTTCCTGGACTAACCCTCAATGACTCTGGTGAGCAACCACAGATTTTGTCAGGCATCTCCACAGGTACAAGCCGGACTGAAAAAGAACATATGGTACAATTGAATTATGATCAATTTGTATTGACTGAGATTGTAATAGATCAATGGCAATGAAGATAAATCCAAGATAAAACAATAATGGAAAAAAGGCATAATTTAAATAATAAAGCTTATGAGCTTAACTATTCTGAAAATTATACAATGTTGTACACAAACCAGAACTTACCACAATGGGAAAGAGCCTTATCCACCACGTAAGTTGTTGGAGGCAATGGTTGGAAGAATCCAGCAGTCATGGCATCTCTGTTGTGAAGAACATGTCTGGTGTGCATGCTGACGTCACATTCAGCACAGAAGAAGGGACGTGGTCTACAGTCACAACACCGGACAGCCGCTGGATTACTCCCACACTGTTGGCAGATGTGTGTTGCCACATGTTCCCTTTCCGCAGCCGTGTTTACCAGGCGGGGTCTCTCTGCCCTCCACCTCTCTGAAAAGAGACTTTGTCTTTTGCTCCAGTTTGAGGAAGCCAGAAGAGGATCTCTTGGGGTTTCAAGAGGTGATGCTTCATCACCAGAGAATTCACTTAGTGAGTGTTGGAGATCTTGTAGAAAACACTCTGTAAATGATATGGAATATTAAAAAAAATTCATTCCATGTATGTGTGTATATATATATATATATATATATATATATATTTTTTTTTTTTTTTTACAATATTAAAGTGTACTCAATTTGGCTGTGAAAGGATCAGTATTCTACCAAAGTTTAAAGTAGAAACATTTATTTACATTCTAACCCACTGTCATAAATGTCATAAATATCATATAATATATAATATATATATATATATATATATACAAGGGCTAATGGTGACACAATGAAGTACACACCAACAGTCTCTGGAGTAAAGGCCACCTCACAGTTAGGGTCAGGAGCAATGAAGGGAGGATCAGTCTTCCGAATGTGATCAGCTGTAGAGGATAAAAACAACACAAATCAACATTTATAACTTGTCCCAATGCCTGGTTGCCCGCCTAAAATGGTGCAAGCTCACTGTTTAACATAGAGCTAGAGAGAAATATTAGTACACTTATTTTCCAAACCCTAATGGGGAAAGTCCAATTACTATTGGTTATCTGCATATAAGGTGTCATATAGATGATGACAGCAAATATGAATCCTTATATAGAAGCAGATTAAAAAGAAACACGTTGGTTGGCAATTGACAACACACTCTGAAGAATAAAGTGTTTCAAACACAGCCTTGCCAAGACCAATAACTTGAAAGAGATTAAGTATGATAGTAACCAGGCTATCTCATTTGACGTTATATTAACCATTTTGACAAGAATGCCTGACAATGTCAATACAGCCCACAATTAAACTATTTTTTATGCTTTGCAGAAATATCTAATATTAACCTGAATGTGTCTTTCACTTAATCCAAGACTAATGATATCTTTCATTAATCTACTTTTTATGCAAAAAAATCAAATGACTGATTCTGGGTTGACTGTTTCCCTGCCATATTACGCTATACATGTATTGTAACATATACACTCATAAGTGGTTAAACAATCTACAATATATCTTGAATGAAAAACAATACTGACCCTTATCTGAATGATTCCTGCTTGATCTTGGCCTCGCATGAACGATATTTCCAGTATTGTCTCTTTTTCTCCAAACCACCCTCGGTTCAGGTGTCTTTACTGGTGCTGCTGCTGCTGCCTCCTCTTCCTGCAGCTCATCAAGAAGGTCATCAAGACTTTGGAGCTCATCTTTCAGTTCTTGGTCATCAACCAAGTTATCCAAGATCATGAGATGATCTTGGATTTCTGAATCACTCTTGGACATTGTGATGGGCAGAAACACAAACAGACAGAAAGACTCACAACGAAGAGATGACAGACAAACAAATAAATGTAGAGGAGAGAGAGAGAGAGAGAGAGAGAGAGACGAGAGAGAGAGAGAGAGAGAGCTAGAGAGAGACTGATAAGTGCAGATTAACAAGACAGACGTGGCTCTTAAAAGTGCCTTTGTTTGTGTGTGTGTTTTGTGTGTGTATGTGTGTAAGAATAAAACTCGTTTTAGAGAAGCTGCCAATTTTTGAGGGTCCTAAAGAAAAACAGAATTGAACATTTTACACCAGTATTCTCTTCATCTGTGTTGCCAGAATGAGCTTATTTTATGTGATATTCATTGTATACAGTTCATAAACTAGAATTTAATATTGTTAATGACATTTTAGAAAAATAATTAGACAAGAAATGTTGTCTAAAATTAATTATATATAATTCATATACGAATCAGTCAATAAGTTATGATATAATTACTTATTACATTAATTATACATTAATTATACGATTTGTTTGGGTGTTAATTATATATTTTGCGTGGATTTTAAACAAATAGGCTGTAAAACAAACCAATCTGGCAACACCGTTCTTCATCTGAACATTTATAATGTTGAATAACAGTTGTGTGCTAATGTAATACTGAAAACCTTAAAATCTCCACTAGTATTGCTTACATGATTATTTCATAGGATTATATGCAACAAAATTTGACAAAACTTTAATTCAATTAACTTTGCTGGCCTGCACATTTGCAGCATCAGCTATATTTTCATATTGTCTCTTTCCATCATTTACTGTCAAAATAAATTGCCCCTTACACATCTAAAGGTTCTAAACACAACTTCTTGTCCTATTCAATAGTTTTTGATGTGTACATTTAAGAATAGTATCCATCTCTAAATTAACTCTTCTACTTACCGAGTGGAAA
>NW_024121832.1:2333772-2353061 GCF_016745375.1 Pimephales promelas | reverse complement strand
AAAGTGATTACTTTGAGGTAGGCTTTTATTTTGAGATAAAGTGGGTTAAATAGGAGTTATTTCTCAGTGTTACAATTGCCCCCACACTGCATTTAATTGAATATTTTAGTCCTTGTTCTTATAAGTAAAAATATATAAATTGTATTATTAATTAGTGCACATATATATGTTTCTGTGTATCAAAAGATGACTAGTCTATCTCAAGTAGTTTGTGAGTTATTAAGGAAAATGTAAAATACGTTACAATTGCCCCGGGTCTCCCCTACAGACGATTGGTTTATGACATCACGTACTGATTCGAAAGCATACAGTATGATCTTGAAGCAGCACTGTACAGAGTACAGACGATTGTGTATGACATCACAGTACTGATTCGAAAGCAAACAGTATGATCTTGAAGCAGCACTGTACAGAGTAACAGACGATGTATGACATCACAGTATGATTCGAAAGCAAACAGTATAATCTTGAAGCAGCACTGTACAGAGTACATACGATTGGTGTATGACATCACAGTACTGATTGAAAGCATACAGAATCTTGAAGCAGCACTGTACAGAGTACAGACGATTGGTGTATGACATCACAGTACTGATTTGAAAGCATACAGTATGATCTTGAAGCAGCACTGTACAGAGTACAGACGATTGTGTATGACATCACAGTACTGATTCGAAAGCAAACAGTATGAATCTTGAAGCAGCACTGTACAGAGTACAGACGATTGGTGTATGACATCACAGTACTGTTTCGAAAGCATGTATGATCTTGAAGCAGCCGAACAACCAATACTTATAAAAGTAATTGGATCAAACATAAAAAATTAAGTATTCCTAACTTTTCAACGTTTACTTAACATATGTGTGTAACAAAAAATATAAGCTACTAGGTGCACTTAAATGTATGCATAAATAAAATAATAAAAAAAACATAATGCATGTCAACTACTACAATAATTGCATCAAAATTAAGTAAATCGATTATATCAGTTTAAGTAACTGTATGAGCCACGTGATATAGGCTATGCAATTTCCCGTGATGCCTATCCAGACAAAAAAAATATGAAACATGTGAAGACGTTGAGGCCTACACATGATCATTTATTGCATTTTTGGTCAAGAAATTTACTTTTAACTGAATTTCAGAATTGCTACAAATTTTGCATCAACAATTAGAAACGTTTCTTACGAATGCAAACATTTGTAGTCTACATGTTAACGAATGAAATAAGTGTTTTGCACGCGAGTAGCTATATATTGTGTTTTTTTCAAAATATATGACCATGATGTTGGCTCGTATATGCATTAATGGTGTGTTTACACCGAACGCGAATTTAATTGCGATAGCAGAGTACATTCATAGTCAATGCAAAGACGCGAAGACGCATCATTCGCGCCGGGCGTCGCGAATTGGGTGACTCGTTTGCCGCGAACGTCTCTCTCAGTAGAAAATTTTGAACTTGAGCGGGCTGCAGAAGATTCAAGCGTCTAACTAGACTTGACGTGTTTGACGCGTTCGGTGTGACCAATTCGGACTGCGCTCTCTCTCCCCCACGGATAGATTATAGGCCTACTTTATTAGCGAGTTGTTTTTGGATAAAACTAATGTACTTTGCATACTTACAAATTCCCATGTTCTCTATCTCTATTGTCTATAGGCCTACATGGATCGCGGGAAAGGGAGCCTTGGGCGCGGGTTAGCCTACTTTTGGTAACGTTAACATACAAATATTAAATTCGAAAGCACATTGCCTACAGCTCCGTGTGTGCACGATTTATCATTAAATAATGGCAATCTTGATTCTAGCACAATATTATTCCTAAATGACAGCGTTAATTCAGTAAATTAAACCTTCAAAATTATTATCAAAATAAGTAAATACCCTTTAAACAAAACTTTAGCTTCAAATAAAGATTGTAGATCTTTACTGTTTTCCAGTAGTTACTGCTAAAATGTTTTTGAAGAGATTCGTTCATAACCTCTGGAGGAAAGTCATTAATTAACTTCTGTTTTGTTTAAATTAATAGATATTATTTAATAGACTATTTTTTATATTTATAGGCATTTAATAATGGACTAATTTGTTGCATTTAATTGTTTTTTTTATTGGTTTTTGAAAAAAATAATATATATATATATATATATATATATATATATATAGACACACACACACACACACACACACTAAGATTTTTTTATATTTTTAAAAGAAGTCTCTTCTGCCCACCAAGCCTTCATTTCTTTGATCCAAGAAAAACTGTAATATTGTGACTATATTATTATTATTATTTTAACAACTATTTTCTATTTGAATATATTTTAAGATGCAATTTAAATAAATAATAAAGTGAAATGCTTTATTGTGTGTGATTTGCATGTTATTTATTTTAAGACATGTAAGCTGAAGATCTAAACTAAGTTAAAATGGTTGGTTCAACTGATTTAATTGTCTTATTTTATATATATAAATGAGCTTAAATTTTAAGTTAACAGAACTAAGATTTATGTTGATCTCACATGGCCTGCACTGTGTTGGATTTACTTAAAAGATATGTGCACATTTTTTGATACAAAAATGGTGCATATATATTTTAAGTAATTCCAACTCATCATTTTTTAGAGTGTGGACAATATGAAACTAAAACGACATAAGCTTAATTTAAAATGTCTTAGGAACTACTGGATATTTAGAGGTGAATAAACGTAATTGAAAGGTGGATAAACGCACTTTGGAGGTGCAAACGCAATTCCCGAATATTGGGAGGTGGGTAAATGGCATTTACGTGCATTTAGCCTCCACTACATCCCTGGGTATGACATCACAGTACTGATTCGAAAATACAGTGATCAACTAGAAGCAGCACTATACAGAGTACAGACGATTGGTGTATGACATCACAGTACTGATTCGAAAGCATACAGCAGACAGTGATCGACAGCACTGTACAGAGTACAGACGATTGGTGTATGCAGAGGTGTAGTTGAAGAGGTGGGTAAACTATAAATTCTGGTGGACCAAGACATGGTCACCAGGTAAGGTGGGCCACTGCCTACCCGTGTATGTGTGTCTCCTGATGACATTGCTATATAGGGAGGGCTCGACATTAAGCCTTTTCATACGCTAAGTAAATCTGCCTTTCACTTGTCCGAGTAAAAAAGTTGCTTGTTCAGATTTTTTAAAATTTGACTTATTCTTAAAAAATATTCTCATCATTGATATATCAGCTTTGATATTTAAATCACCATATTGTAATTTCTGCACCTTTAAAGGGCACCCCCCTCCCCCAAAATTATTAAATGTATGCTTCATATTTCATTTTAAATTCCTAAATTTGATCAATAAATTCAATTATTTCTAATAATAAGACACCATAGGGCTGTTACCCTAGGGGTTGATCAAATTAAATCATTTACACTGAAAAATTACAATTGCATGAAATAATGTTATGAAATTGATTTCAATTTACATATAAGAAAGAATGATGCTTTTAAACATTTAACACTAAACCGCCAGTAGGTGGTGGCAGGCGACCGTCTTAATGAGTGAAAAAGTTCGCCTTAGGTTTAACAACCTATACTAAATTAACTAAATTAAAGAAACTAAATTAACGACATAAGCTTAATTTAAAATGTCTTAGGAACTAGGATATTTAGAGGTGGATTAACGCAATTGAAAGGTGGATAAACGCACTTTGGAGGTGGGTAAACGCAATTCCCGAATATTGGGAGGTGCGTAAACGGCATTTGTGCATTTAGCCTCCACTACATCCCTGGGTGTATGACATCACAGTACTGATTCGAAAGCATGCAGTGTACTTTGATCACCTTGACGAAGCACTGGGGAGACCGGGGGCAATTGTAACAGGGGGCAATTGTACCACACTCAATTCCTCCAATCAGAAACAAGCTAGAGTGATGACACTTAATCTGTACATACCCAATAGGATTCTCTCTCTATCTGTGGAAAAGAAGCGTGACATTTTCAACTTTAGCAGAAGTTATTAACGACAAACTGATTTTGAGGTGTGAAAGTTATTTTTTGAATGTACAGCATTTTTCTTCTGCTGTCTAAAGTTTAGATGTCTGTCAATTTAAACTTGTATACATTTTATCCCTAGGTTATTGATTAAAAACGAACATGAACAACACTGTAACACTGTGTTACAGTTGCCCCCTAGCCACAAGGCCCATTGTAATAAGCTTGTTTGTGTGTGTTGACATACTTTTCTGTTAAAAAAAATGAACATATTTCACTAAATTCTATTGTAAAACTAAATTTTAAAAGGGTGTATTAAAATAAATGTTTGTTCCAGTATTAACAAATCATCAATTAACATTTTTTATATAAAATAATGTGTGTTTTATATGTGCTTGACAAAGTGGGAATATTATATAAACTCTTAAAATTAACAGCAGTAAAGTGATTACTTTGAGGTAGGCTTTTATTTGAGATAAAGTGGGTTAATAGGAGTTATTTCTCAGTGTTACAATTGCCACCACACTGCATTTAATTGAATATTTTAGTCTTGTTCTTATAAGTAAAAATATATAAATTGTATTATTAATTAGTGCATATATATATGTTTCTTGTATCAAAAGATGACTAGTCTATCTCAAGTAGTTTGTGAGTTATTAAGGAAAATGTAAAATATGTTACAATTGCCCCGGGTCTGACATCACAGTCCTGATTCGAAAGCATACAGTATGATCTTGAAGCAGCACTGTACAGAGTACATACGATTGGTGTATGACATCACAGTACTGATTCGAAAGCAAACAGTATGATCTTGAAGCAGCACTGTACAGAGTACATACGATTGGTGTATGACATCACAGTACTGATTTGAAAGCATACAGTATGATCTTGAAGCAGCACTTTACAGAGTACAGACGATTGGTGTATGACATCACAGTACTGATTCGAAAGCAAACAGTATGATCTTGAAGCAGCACTGTACAGAGTACAGACGATTGGTGTATGACATCACAGTACTGTTTCGAAAGCATGTTGTGTATGATCTTGAAGCAGCCGAACAACCAATACTTATAAAAGTAATTGGATCAAACATAAAAAATTAAGTATTCCTAACTTTTCAACGTTTACTTAACATATGTGTGTAACAAAAAAATATAAGCTACAAGGTGCACTTAAATGTATGCATAAATAAAATAAAAAAAAAACATAATGCATGTCAACTACTACAATAATTGCATCAAAATTAAGTAAATCGATTATATCAGTTTAAGTAACTGTATGAGCCACGTGATATAGGCTATGCAATTTCCCGTGATGCCTATCCAGACAAAAAAAAAAAAATGAAACACATGTGAAGACGTTGAGAAGCGGTAAGCTTATTTTTTGTACTTAGGCCTACACATGATCATTTATTGCATTTTTGGTCAAGAAATTTACTTTTAACTGAATTTCAGAATTGCTACAAATTTTGCATCAACAATTAGAAACTTTTCTTACGAATGCAAACATTTGTAGTCTACATGTTAACGAATGAAATAAGTGTTTTGCACGCGAGTAGCTATATATTGTGTTTTTTTCAAAATATATGACCATGATGTTGGCTCGTATATGCATTAATGGTGTGTTTACACCGAACGCGAATTTAATTGCGATAGCAGAGTACATTCATAGTCAATGCAAAGACGCGAAGACGCATCATTCGCGCCGGGCGTCGCGAATTGGGTGACTCGTTTGCCGCGAACGTCTCTCTCAGTAGAAAATTTTGAACTTGAGCGGGCTGCAGAAGATTCAAGCGTCTAACTAGACTTGACGTGTTTGACGCGTTCGGTGTGACCAATTCGGACTGCGCTCTCTCTCCCCCACGGATAGATTATAGGCCTACTTTATTAGCGAGTTGTTTTTGGATAAAACTAATACTTTGCATACTTACAAATTCCCATGTTCTCTATCTCTATTGTCTATAGGCCTACATGGATCGCGGGAAAGGGAGCCTTGGGCGCGGGTTAGCCTACTTTTGGTAACGTTAACATACAAATATTAAATTCGAAAGCACATTGCCTACAGCTCCGTGTGTGCACGATTTATCATTAAATAATGGCAATCTTGATTCTAGCACAATATTATTCCTAAATGACAGCGTTAATTCAGTAAATTAAACCTTCAAAATTATTATCAAAATAAGTAAATACCCTTTAAACAAAACTTTAGCTTCAAATAAAGATTGTAGATCTTTACTGTTTTCCAGTAGTTACTGCCAAAATGTTTTTGAAGAGATTCGTTCATAACCTCTGGAGGAAAGTCATTAATTAACTTCTGTTTTGTTTAAATTAACAGATAATATTTAATAGACTATTTTTTTATATTTATAGAAATTTAATAATGGACTAATTTGTTGCATTTAATTGTTTTTTTTTATTGGTTTTTGAAAAAATAATATATATATATATAATATATATATATATATATAGTATATATATATAGTTATATATATAGTTATATATATAGACACACACACACACACACACACACACACACACACACACACACACTAAGATTGTTTAATATTTTTAAAAGAAGTCTCTTCTGCCCACCAAGCCTTTATTTCTTTGATCCAAGAAAAACTGTAATATTGTGACTAGGGGTGCAACGGATCAAAAAACTCACGGATCGGATCGTTTCTCGGATCAGGGTCACGGATCGGATCATTTTTCGGATCAGCAGTTATGTGACGCCTTGGGAGTGAGAATGGGCTGGAATATTGGGAGGTGCGTAAACGCAGCCCATTCTCACTCCCAAGGCGTCACCTAACTGACGCCTTGGGAAGCATTTGGACATGCTTCAATATCTGATGCTTTAGGCGCCCTTTAGCGTCAGTTGGATGACGCCCTAGGATCGCGTGTACCCTACCCCCACCCCACACCTAAACCTAACCGCGTCCTTTAGCAGACGCTTTCCTTTAGCGTCAGTTAAATGACGCCGTAGGATCGCGTCATGTAAGTGACGCTAAAGGGTGCCTAAAACATCAAATATTGAAGCATGGTCAAAGGTGACGCCTTGGGGTGAGAATGCGTTGGTAAACGGCATTTGTGCATTTAGCCTCCACTACATCCCTGGGTGTATGACATCACAGTACTGATTCGAAAGCGTATACTTTGATCACCTTGACGAAGCACCAGTGGTGGAAAGAGTACTGAAAAAACATACTCAAGTAAAAGTACCATTACATTCCAAAAAATGTAGTGTGAGTAGAGTAAAAAGTACTTGTCCAAAAAACTACTTGAGTAAAAGTAAAAAAGTAGCTTATTTAAAAGTACTCAAGAGTAGTGAGTAGTGAGTACTGAGGTGCGGATTCTAACCCTTATAATAAACACTGTGCACTACAATTTATAAGTTTAAAAATGCACATACTGGAATTCACATTATACTTTGTTCTTTGTAAGAAAGATTGAAGAATATCTATCATCCATCTTTTTAAAATGCATCAAATCAGTACACTCATCACCATTTAAATCATATTATTTGGGGGGGAAAGCATTTAAAATTAGGCGAAAAGCCACTGGGCCTGAGCACGTGTTGCACATAAAATATCAATATTCATAACTGTGCAAATAATTCTAAAACCTTTAGAAACTCATATGATAGTTCAGCATCACACACCAAGAGATGGGTTGAATAAAATAAAAAAATACCCAATTTCTCTCCAAAACGGTACCAATGTTAGTGTTTTGATAAATGAGAATCACTAATATTATCATACCTCACCTAATGCACTGAAAAAGGCTAAGATAGTGAGCTAACACTAATTACACACTTTAATTCCATGCTATTAAATATGTTACAATTTAAACGTAAATGCATTGTTCTAGAAGGGTGGCATCATCCCTTACATTTTACACGGCTACATTTACTCACATTGTAATGCTGATAATATAATTTGAAAGGACAATTGTGCATTAAATAGGGAAGTTATATCCAGGAAACTTTTACAAAAGAAACAAACACACTTTGTCTCTGAAGTCTCGGCGAAGCCGTTTTTTCAGCAGCATCCACACACAAAAAAGTTCAGCATGGAAAATGTTTTTGCGCAAGTGCACTTGCCAAATGAAGACGGATCGCATAATGGATCAATCAAAAAACGCTGTTTATTAAAGAAAACATAGGCTACTTATGTTGCTCTTACTTACAAATACATTTTTGGAGTACTTTGTGTAAGAACATATATAGCAAAATTATTAAGCTGTTAGTGGGTTTAAAATATATGAACTTCATAAACACGTATGCCTACTGTGATATATTTAAAAAAATATGTGCATATATATATATATATATATATATATATATATATATATATATATATATATATATATAGAGAGATGTATATACATAGAATGTAAGCTACCTAAAATTACTGATGTTCACTTTTACTCAAAGGGCTTCTTAAAAGGATGTTGTCCACTGCATGCGACGTTTAAATTCCCACAAGGATTTCAACATATTATTTGAATTTGATCAGATATATTTTCCAGAGACCATAAAAAAAGTTTGTACTTGTTTAATTTCAAACAATAGCATACTACTTACACGTGAGTCCTGATTGGTTCCAGAGCCGTTCAATGGTTTTGATTGGTTCTTATGATAATGAGCTCTCCTCTCGTCGCACGCACTTCACTCAGAGCCTCCGTTTGTCAGATAATTCTTAAATTCTGCTGTGCGTAAATGTTACTTGACTGTGATTAGATTTAGAGGTCTACATTTAAACTGTTAAAATTCATAGAGCGATCATGTGTCTTTGGAGGACTAGGAAGAAACCACGCGATTCATTAGGTGATATTTTTTTGTGATTAACTTTTTGAAACGTAGCGTTTTGAGAAGACATAGACTGTAATTTTAGTGTTGATTTTACCCAGGCAGCTTCTAAGTAATTTTAGTGTTGATTTTACCCAGCTTCTTCACGTTTGCATGGCGTGTGGCATTCAGGAACCTCATTATGTTGTGAATGATTCTAGGTAAGATGTGCGTTACATTAACGTTGCTTGTCTTTGGCAGTAGTATTTTTGACACATGCACAGTCTAAGAGCGCGCCTTTTTCAGTTCAGCTATAGGCTATTCAATTTGACCAATCATAGCCAAGCTTTTCAAGTGACGTCGAAGCAGACTAGAAGAGATGAAGATGCTGCTGGTATGTTTTAGTTTTTTGCTAAATAAAAAGATCACTATTTAAAATTTTAATCTTAATAAATCTTTTTTTAAAATCTATGTGGATACATTTGTTTGTCTTATACAAATATACAAATATAAAACATTGTCCAATGCATCTGCAAAAAACCTAATTAGCCATTATAATATGTCCAACATTGCATTAACATTCTTTATATTTGCAAAATGAAGCTGTGTATTTATTTCTGATTTCTTGAAAAAAAATGGTGTCATTATGTCAATGATCTTTCTTTGAAGTTTTTGGTAAAAAGTTACTTTGTCTTGAGCCAACACAGTCTCACGACTGAATAATGGTGTTGATTGGTGTTTATAGTAGTTCAAGCTTGACAACCTTATTTATTCATATATAACTCTCTTTTTTCATATTATTATTTGTTGTTTTTCAGACAGCTGCTATAAGAAAAATTGAAATAGGAAAGAAAACGCAATTCTATGTCTGGCCACTTAAGTTAAATTCAACCAGAGGTTTGCAATTTCTTCTGTCCGTTATCTTGTAATACTGTGACATTGAATTAAAACAATGTTCTGTCCTAATATTTTTTCATAATGAAAGTGTACTAGAAAGTGTACTTTCTTTTTCAAGTGTGTAAAGTTTTATTGTGAAAATTGTTATCAGCATAATGTTAGTGTCACGGTGTGGGTGCAGGCAGAGTCCAGAGAATAAATTAATACAACTTTTACTCACAGAAGAACAGGCAAGGGTACAGAAGAACGGGAGCAAACACAGGGTAACATCAACATTGACCGACAATAACTGAATAAACTGAAGCAAACTAAATACAGGCTAGAATCAAACATAATGATGTGAAGACAGGTGATACTGATGAATAAGACGGGTGAACAGGTGTTCCCTCAAGGTGTTCCCTCAAGAACAGGTGGCTGATGAGGGAGTGAGTTCAGGAGTGGAGTCAAGAGGATCCTGGGAAGTGTGGTGCTGATGACAAGACAGACTGGTGCAGGTGAGGACTGTGACAGAACTCCCCCCTCCCGGAAGGCGTGGCCTCACGCCATAGAACAGAGGAGGGAGGGCGTGGCCAGGGCAGAGCAGGCTGAGGGCGTGGCCAGGGCGGAGCAGGCTGAGGGAGGACCCATGGTGGAGCTGATGGAGGGAGGAGACGAGACTGAGGCGGGGCTGACGACACCAGGGGGCCAACGGACAGGGGCGGAGCAGATGGGAGAGGAGACCGGGGTAAAGCCGTAGGGCCGACGAGATGGGGTGATGATGAGGGACCGAGGGAAAATGGTGACACTGTAGGCTCCGGTGACAGAAGTGAAGACAGGGGCACAGAAGGACACGGTGAGGACAGAGGGAGTGAGGACCGACGGGGCACTAAGGGGAGTGAGGAGTCCAACAGAACCGGGGGGGGGGGGGGGTGCCGGACGAGGCGAAGCCGGAGGATGGAAGTCCATAGGTGAGGGAAGGATGACGAGGGACCAAAGTGAATCCGGGGGACGAGGGAACCTGGCAGAACTGGTGGACTGAGGGGCCATGGTGGAGCTGAGGGAGGTAGGAGCCAAGGGGGAGCAGATGGGATGAGGGGCCGAAGAAGTGTCTGGAAGGGCTGGAAGGCAGAAGGGCTAACAGGAAACAGATGAGAGGAGGCGGGAGAGGGAGGCTGGGTGGGATCCTGGTCTCGAGCTCGGGCTGGACGGTCTCGGTCTCGGGCTGGACGGGCTCAGGCTCGGCTGGACGGAACCAGCGCTGAAGAGTCGGTGGGGCTGGTGCAGCGTTCAATGGTGAACCGTGAACTATTATGCACCAGCACCCACTCGACGAAATCCTCGAAGTTCCCTCAAGGCCCCTCTCCGGGCAGGTCTCAATGATGAGACCAGAGCACGCCTGCCCGGAGAGGGGCCTCGAGGGAACTTCGAGGACTTCGAGGATTTCGAAAAACACACAGAGGCTGGTGTCGTCATAATGTACATGTGGTACCAAGTCCAAATACCTCTGTGTGTGGCCTCGAGGGACTGATCCTCCTGAGCCAGCAGAATGAGGTTCATGGCTGCCCACTCCATTCTTCGTTTTGGGTCGGTCAATCTGTCACGGTGTGGGTGCAGGCAGAGGAACAGGCAGAGTCCAGAAGATCAATTAATACAACTTTCACAATTTTCAAGTTGAGTGGGGTCCTTTTGAGGCTTAGGGATCAAATTTATAACACCATAGAGTCATAGAGCTTGGGAGAGCACCCTTATGTAAGCTTTCTAAATACACTTGGAGAAGAAATGGAGAAAGATTATTTGAGAATTTCTTATAGAACTCTGAGGTCAGACCGTCATTACCAGGAGATTTATTAAGTCTCAGCTTACCAATCGCCTCAGAAATATCCTTGACTTGAATAGGAGATTCACACAAACTTTTGCCAATCTCATCAATTTTGGAAATACGGTCTGGGTCAAGAGTTAAAAAATAAATCTAAAGTTTGTTGAGAGTGTCTAGATAGAACGATAAAGATTTTTATAAAATTCCTCACAATAGTTAGAAATTTCTTTATGATCTTTTGAAACCACTCCATTTATGTTAAGACTATTTATAGAATTGAGATGATTACGCTGTTTCTCTAACCTAAAAAAATAATTGGAATTCCGTCCCCCCTCTTCCATCCATCTCCTTCTTGAACGAACAAAAGCACCCCTTGCTTTACATATATACAAGTTATCTAATGAGTTCTGAAGTTCAGCCAATTCTAATTTTTGGAAAACTGATAAATTTTCATCGGGGATGCAGGAGAGACAGACAAATTTTTTTTTAACAATGTTAAGTTCCTCTAATTTGCATTGCTTGGCTTTTTGAGATCCAACTTTAAATAACATTAACCTAGCTCCCAATTATAACCAAACTTATTTTCAGCTTGAGCTTTATTAATAATAATAATAATATATTTTATTTGTAATGCACTTTACATCAATTTAATGACCTCAAAGTGCTACAACATAAAAACAGAAACATTAAAAAGATCAAATATTAAATATTAAGAAAGAAGTGAAGTTTAGAAATTACAGATTGACAAGTTTCCTCATCCTCTAATAAAGCAGAGTTTAGTTTCCAATAAGTTCTTGAGTAAGATGGGTTATCAAAAGACTTATGATTGGACAGTGGAGAAGGCAAAATTTCAACCTTATTGACGTAATCAGATGAGAGTTAGATATCAACCAGAAGTCAATCCTAGACCTCAAAGAACCAGAACTGTTAGTCCAGGTAAATTGTGAAGCATGAGGATGTTTTTCCCTCCAAATGTCAATCAAACCAAAACGTGAAATCAGTTCACAGAGGCCTGGTGATCCATTAGATGATCTAGGTGGTGATCTATCCAACAAACTGTTTATAGTTGGGCTAAAGTCTCCACCCAAAATAATAAACAAATTAGAATATTTAGATTTAAAATAGTCTAAATGTGTTTCTATTGTAAACAATTTTAAGTTGTTTTTTTGCAGTGTTAAATCCAGAAAATGTTACCCAGGACAAAGATACAATCATTTAAAGTAACTAATAAAAAAAGAAAATGAAGAAGCACTGTACAGAGTAGGCCTACAGAAGATTGGTGTATGACATCACAGTACTGATTCGAAAGCATACAGTAGCCTATACAGTGATCGACTTGAAGCAGCACTGGACAGAGTACAGAAGATTGGTGTATGCAATGCAATATTTTTTAATGTTTTGAATGCAAAAACCAAGCGAACGTCATAAGTTCACCTCAGAAAACAATATAATAAAATTTAAAAAGCCAGTTCATGACCCCTTTAACCTTTGGTGAAGCAATGGCTGTGAGGTCTCAGTGGTTCAGGAAGCCTTGTTTTGCCATCATTACTCAAATTACAATTCACAACGATTTTACTAAATAGAATTCACACAGGTATTGACTGGCAGCTGGCAAGACAAACACACACTCAAAATGAGACTAACTACAGACAAAGGACTGACTGAACTGACTGAACTGATGCTTCTTGTGGAAGATAAAATTGCTAGGTAACACAAGAACGAACCTCACTTGTTCTTGCTAAAGCTCAAACATGCTGCATTATACATGAGAATTAACCTGATTTGTTTTCACTGAAGCTTATATGTGCTGCGTAACACAATACTGAACCTCATTGGTTCTCACTAAAGCTCAAACGTGCTGCATAACACACACAAGAATGAACCTGTTTTGTTCTTTCTGTAGCTTAAAGAGAGCAATTTCACCCATTGCAACATTAATCTTTATGAAAGTGGATCATATATGTAGTCGAAATGTAAAATCATTTTTTAATTTGGTGCCCTCTTGACTGAGAAAAAACAGAAAATAACCAAGGGGCGCCTTTGTGTTAAAAAACTACAGCTCCCAGAATTCCCCAACATTGCACAGCTCCGCAAGACACACTAACCCACCCACCGGAACAGCGCAAACAGAGACGCAAACACACTCTTCCGTCTACAACGCTAACATTAGCTGTTACCAGAGTAAGAGTTTGAAATTCATTTCAAACAAAATGTCTAGTTGGCTGTGGCGAGCAGGACGATCGAGTGCGAGGGATGTAAGAGCATAGGCAGAAATCGCGGGGGGGTCGGGGGGTCAGGACCCCCCCCCCCCCCCCTATCTGAGGGTTGCCCCCCCCCCCCACCAAAAAAAAACATTAAAATATGTATTGTAAATAATGTAATGATATATTCTTAAAATAATTAAGAAATAAAATAACACAAATGCAAACGGGGCAATTACGAAAAAAGCGTTCTAAACATTTTGAGACCCCCCTCCCTTGCCTCACAGTGCGTTGGTCCACCGCCTCCGTCCCTTTTACCTCAGACACACACATTCCGGTGGCGGGAGAGAAAAACATAGTGTTTGAATAGTTGTGGAACTCCATTAAAGTAGGTCGCACACCGGACGAGAAGCGTAGCGTCGCGTCGCGTCGCGCAGCGCCACGTCTTTAAAATTCGAACACATTATTCTCTATGAGTGTACACACACCGGCGGCGCCGTTCGGCGTCTGTCCGCGGCGCCCAGCAACGGCTCAGGACCGTGTTCAAAACCCTGCTGCGCCACAGAGCGCCATTTACATTTTACATACAATTTAAAATATTTTTGTCTCAAATCGGTGCTGACGGATCCAGACTTCGCCATATGCTGCAATATACATAGTTTTGCATTCATTTACAGAAATCAGCTGCTTGACAATTGCTGATGTTATTGGATTTTTCAGGTGAGATTCTCAATTCATTCAGTTAACGGATGCTCTGAGGTAAAGTTTTCGGATCGCAGACTCAGCAACGATTGTATTTAATTGTACATAACAATATTAACAGACACTATCTTCATGTCATTAAACATTACAATATTGCGGGCCATGATGAGAAAGTCCGGGTGCGCTGTGCATTTAGATTCTAACGCTTTCACTGTGATTTAGTTGGTTTATATCATTTAATAGTTAAAGAATTAGTCAATGAATGAAATGAAATCGCTGCGCTGCGTGAGGAGAGTATGTAAAAAGATTCGCCGCTGGCTTAAACCAGAAAGAAATTTTAAGAAGTATAATGAAATGGTCTCCATTCTACACTAATAATAGTAGTAGTAAGGACCATACGTCAATATCCGCCTTTTTAGGGCCCCCTTAAACGTCGGTAGATGGCGATCCCGGGCCGTCATACAACTGACGCTTTACCTTTAACGTCAGTTAGGTGACGGGTTAGGTTTAGGGTTAAGTTTAGGTATGGGGTAGAGTTAGGATCCCATAACCTCATCTACCGACGTTTAAGGGGGCCCTAAAAAGGCGAATATTGACGTATGGTCAAAAGACGTCCCAAAACGTCAGTTATATGACGATTTGGGATGAGACCGGGTTGTGTAATCCACCAAAACCAACACACACACACACACACACACACACACACACACACACACAGAACGCAGCCACCTGTAATAAAAATTGAGAAGAAGCTTTTCATCGTGTTTGCATCAGTAACGTTAATTTCTAAAAAATTAAATTCGGACAACATAGGCTAGCCTACCTTATTTTATTGTATGTGGATGTAGGAGGGGAAAATGTCGAGACTAAAGCCATATTCGGATTAACTTTACAAGGGTAGATGGAGTAAGTTAATGTAATTTTACCACAGGACTTCTGTAATATCAATAGCCAAATCGCATATGGTAAGATATAGGTTATCAATAAAACAAAAAGTTGGAGAGGTAACTCAATTTACGCATCGCTGTCATGCGTGTATATTACGTTGCTTCCTGATGTGCGCAAACACAAATAACCTATACAACAGGGCAGTTGAATGCTTATCTGACAACCTAGAAGCTTTTGTAATTATTACTTTAACAGTTACCCCACCTCTCCATGCCGGGTGAACACCGGCTGATGCAGTAAACAGCATTTCACAACGATTTCAGTACAGTAATAGCAAATATCCTTGCTCCTTCTCGATTATCTGGTAATATTCTATTCACAAAATACAACCAATAGTACGGTAATGTTAAGACTTACTTGTGAAAAGCCCTATTTTCGGTGGTCCGGCGATTAGAACTTGCTCCACAGTGCTCTGGCATCTTATCTGCTGCCACGCAACGAAACTAGGAATACGACCGGTTCAAGATGGCGGCCGGATTTCTCGTTTTCCAGAGGCCAATAGGGTATCTAGTCTATATATGATATCCATGGTTGCTGCTGTCTCCTTCTCCTTTAGGATTGGTCCTAGATCTAACAACACGCTGATTGTGATTGGATCAGAGGAGAGGCCCGGACCATAAATTTCCCTGCAATACCAACTAGAGGGGCGCTCTGCCATTGTTTGCAACTGGGGTTGTACTGTGTGTTTGCTCTCTGTGAAAATGTAGCCCAATCATGTGATTAATGTGCTCTTTGTATGGTTATTGATCCTGAGAGATTTGTATCAAAACACCAGTGTTGATGATCTCATCTGTATGTCTCTGATTACTTGAGAAGCCGTAGGGGGTGTGTGCCATGTTTCTTTTGTAGGCCGAAAGGCCGTTGTTTTTCTCCAGTTTATTGTTAGTTAAGGAGGTAGGGTATCCATTGTATGTTTTCTTTCTTTTCTTTTAATTCACAGGTAAGGTAGTTTCTTTGGGAAAGTTAGTTCTGTTTGGTTTATTATTTTGGCATTAGCTCACCCCTGAAGATATTGCTTCTAATCTTTTTCCTGTTTTGTTCTCTTTGTTAATTTATTTTCAAGATATTGTCTTGGTGAATAAGCAATGCTGATTTTAAAACAAACCCAGAATGATAATAAATTCAAGCTAACTGAAGGAATTGGTGTTGGTGTTTATGTTACTGTCTGACCTAGACCAGGGGCTCGTTCTTCGTACGTTGCTTAAAACATCCGAGATCAAATGAGACATCTAAGATGATATCATCGTGCTAATCATGATCCGGCTAATTGGGTTCTTCGAACACACCTGTTGTTTATGATTAGTATCGCTGGATTGAGTTATCTGAGATAACTGCGCGTTCTCGCGTTGGTTTAAAAGGGGACATGTATCGATAGCAGAACCAGTGATCAGCAACGCTGCTATTGGCTGTTCAGCATGGCCAAAGAACACGCCCATTTTTCTCCAAGCAGAGCAAGCGCTTTTAATGCAAGGTTATGCCGAAATTCAGTCTTTAATTAAAACGCCAGGGAACACCTCAAAGTGTGCAAAAGCCAGGAGAGAGTGCTGGCAAAACTAGAAGACAAATTAAATGCGTTTGTGGTGGCCATGTTAGATGTTTTAATAACTTATTATTATTTTATTTTCATAATTTCATAATTACTTTGTTCAATGTAATGTCGAGTCACCACACTATAATAATGGACATGGTGAAAGTGAAGTACAAAAATATTCTACTTAATGGTAATTTTAGGCCTTATAGGCCTACTAGTCTCTTTTAAAAAGGCACTGTTAAATAAATTATTGTCTGTTTATAAAAAGCAAAGAGGAAAAATGCTGAGAAAAAAATAATAATGATGCTCCTGACCCTGGCAGAAGAGCTGACCCTTGGGTTGAATGTGAATTGCCCTGTTGTGAAGGGCATCCCTGGGTTCAGCTCTTCCAGACCCACATCAGGGACCAGTAGCAGCAACACCTACATTACTGGGAAATGAGATTTAAATTATCTTTGTACACTGTGAAATAATTTGTTGCTGCATTAAATGAAGTAGACCAATAATCCAAATTGGCTGGTTTAGTCATTTCAACTGTTAAATCTTGAGTAATGATAAATTGCTTTGTCTTGTGAAAGTAAAAACTGATAAACTTATGTTAATGTAAAAAATATTTTGCCATGAGTTATCAATCACATTGCACTGGAGAGTGAAGAAAACTTCTCAGATGACTGTCCTTTGGAGGAAGTACTTTAATTTAATTGATGGGCTTTAATTGATTTCTACTTGTGCCTATGCCTGTTATTTCTGACAAGAGTCCACATGTACAGAAAGGCCTACATGCAGAAGAGTCTGCACACAGCAGTGATACAGGGGTGGGCAGTGTAGACAACTTTTGCTTTTTATTTGTTGCATTTGTTCCCTATATGAGTCTTCAGAAGAAAATAGAGTATTTTGAAAAAACAAAAATCAGGGGGAGAAACAGAACTTGACTAAGAAAAAATTGCACTAGAAATAGAGTTGCTTCAAAATAAACTTCAGAGTAAAATCACACAGAGTACTATTACTGACCTTGCATAATATCTTTTAAAAAGATGACTGAATAACTGGCTTTTCTTTACAAAAAACTATTGAAATAAAACTCTAAGCAAACAGAGTTTTGCAAATTTGTCTTGTCTTTTATTTTAGGCTTAATTAAACATTTTTTTTTTTTTTTCTGATGTTGGCAGTGTTGTGTAATATGGCACATGCAATGTCACAGGCCCTGTTAGGTGCAACCCTCAGGCTTTTTAGACCCTGGAATCTTCCCTTTATTGGCCAAAGCTCATGTCATTGTGTGCCCTTGTCTTAGAGCTGCATTGTAACTGGTCTGGGGTTTGGGTCAGGGAATGGGGTCATAAAACACCTGTCTCCATGCAGGATCCTGTTGTAATCACCTGTTTAATGGAAAAATGCAGTTCTCAGCATAAGTGTATGTAATACCGTGAGTTTGATATTTATAATTTCCTTACCATGTTCAAATAATGTCATAAATGTGAATCTCTTAAAATTCTTGAGTCATGCACAGATCCTGGCCATTTTGCTTCCACACTGATTTGTGATAATAGAACATGGTATCACACCATCTAAAAGATTTTACTCAGTCAAATGCCTTTTAAAAAAAGTGATATAATATTCCAAATCTGGAATATTAAAAATTGTAATAGTAATTTGGCTGCACTGTATAAGCCCCCTTTCTGCTCACAAAATCCCTCATTGAGGCCTTGATGGGAACAGTGTGTATACAGTGTATGGCACCAATCACGTAAGTTAAGCCTGAGGACTGTAAGTCATAATCGACATGGTCATCATGATTGCATTATCTTCATTAAAAAATTATAATATACCCTAAGTTGGCAAAAAAAAAAAAAAAAAAAAAAAATAAACTAAGAGCACTACTTTGTGAATGGCACGACAGAAAGCTTATCAACTTCTCCGCATCTCCAATAGTGTAAAAGGAAGCCACTCGCAAATAATTTTAGGGCAATGCAAACATTTTGTGCTGTTGTTGAAGCCCGATATCGAATCGAACATTAATGTGCATTTCCAACAAAATAATAATGTATTTAAACGACACCCTCACGACGATCGTTTCACTTGAAAACAAAAATAAATCTCAGAAATTAAGCTACACTATCGCGCTGTGCTGAAGGACTTCCCGTATCAGCCGCGATCTAATCCTGTTTACATGAAATAAGCCTGCTTATTATCCCCCCCAGGGGCTCGTTCTTCGTACGTCGCTAACTCAGTTAGCTGGATTTGATTGTTGGCGATTTGGCATGATCTTGGATCGTTTGGTTCTTCGACGCTCATCCTGGACTTGCTGTCATAGCAACAGGTCCGTCAGCTTGAACCTGCTCGCGAGCAGGCTTATTTAAACAGGATTAGATCGCGGCTGATACGGGAAGTCCTTCAGCGCAGCGCGATAGTGTAGTAGCCTAATTTCTGAGAATTATTTTTGTTTTCTCGTGAAAC